>JAVTVY010038645.1:0-15794 GCA_036873755.1 Hanleya hanleyi | reverse complement strand
TTTACTGAGCTCAAGTCAACGATCAGCATGTAGACATAGAGAGTATGTGCGGCATGGTATTCATCAGTGCGCAGGTGACGCATTCAACCGATGGTGGTGGTGGTCGGTCAGCTTGGTCAGGAAAAACGTGATATTGGTTACCCTCTCTACCACCCATTGTATGTTGGGGCGTTGACGATGTGCCCATCTCAAGGGTTCCACGGTGTCCAGTATCTCCAGCATCGTCTCTAGTGACCCCCGGTTAATGATGGTGAACGGCTGGTCAGACACATAGATATTATTGCCGGGATAATAATACCGTAACTGGCCCGTCTTTTTGTGACGTAAGATGTATCCGAAAGCGACATTCAATTTAAAGGCCGTAGTTTGATCTTTGAAGATGGCTTCCACGTAGCTGCGTAGACAGGTGCGGTTGGTCAGTGGAAAATTGTAAATATCTTGAATAGGGCCATGAGGGTGGAAACAGTGCCGTGTCATGGACCAATGGCGCTGATCGATGTCACTCACTGGATGGTTGTCCTGTAAGAGATCGCCCAGAAAATGTTCGATGTTGTCAGGCGTATGACTCGAAACCGTAACGCTGGTGTCCGGCTGGATATCCAGGCTCTTCTGAACTGTGGGTATAGGCGGGCTCTCCTTCATCGCATCACCATTGGCGTTCGTCTCCCCGGGCTTATCTTCACTGGATCTGACCTTCCGCGGCTCCTCTTCAGTAGGAAGTTGTCGCTCAAACCGTAGAGACGGACCATGAATCAACCGTTGGTGTCGTAGCAACTGACTGCGGCGTTTGAAGAGTTGATCACAATCCTCGCATGGACGCTTGGGTGGCCCATGAATTGAACGTTCGTGGCGCAGTAACTGATCCTCCCGATTAAATGACCGTGCGCAGGTTATACAAGTATACAGTCCATCGTTGTGGATGGAGGCCTCGTGGCGTCGTAAATTATCTAGACGAGTAAACTGCTTCTGGCAAGTTGTGCAAGTGAACATCTTGGTGGTTGACAGTGTCTGATGAAACGGCAAGGCTGCTTCCCTTTTATAGCACGCTAGCTGGTAATCTATTTTTAGCATACTCTACCCCAAGTCGAGGATCCAAGACTGGTGTACTGGTGTACGACTGAGCCGCATTGCGCGCGCGCACGCATGAAGACCCTTATACATACCCAATGCAGGGGCAGACGCGAAGTGCTCGGATGATAGACACGGACGTCATCGATCCGAAAAGACACGGACTTTACCGAAAAGACACGGACTTTACCGAAAAGACACGGACGTACCCGAAAAGACACGGACGTACACGAAAAGACACGAAGGTGAACGCCATTGTGGAAAACCCCCACAGACAGGTCAGTACATGCATTCCTATGATGTTCACGCATAATAAAAGGATTGATCTGTAATCTGTGTTGTTGTTGCTCTCTATTTTGGACTAACCCATCAGAATAGTACGTATCACGGACTACACCCGTAGAGCTAGGCGCGCATGTGTGACATGGTCTATAAAACACGTCTCTCGGGATCACACATCTTCATTTCTACAGAGCCATGACGGAGATTCAGCCCTGTGCGACTCGCATTTTACAGCATGCCACCGCGGTGAATTCATTCACGGGTTACCGAGCAGTGGTCCGGTCCATGTTTGCAGATGGCGACGACAACGAGGGACGACGCCAGATCCTGAACGAGTTCACAGAAGCGGTCCTCCACAGAGTGCTCTCGATGGAGAGGCGTGCCATCACTCACCACTACTGGACTATGACAGCCATCCTTGATGCTCGCGCTATGGACCAGGAGCGCTCACGCCGGAACCTGCGCCGGCTGGTTGGCCTCACACTAGTCTGTGCCCTATTGACCCTGGCGCTGTGGTATTGACAGTGGGGACTATAAATACGAGGGTGAGACAGAGTGTGTGTCATTCACCGTTCGACATTGGACCAAGCATGTCACCCGTCCTACGAGCCATCCTGCCCCTTACACCCCGGGTGGGGTTACACGTCTATGAAGATAAAGTCACCCTGGTGGAAGACCGTGGAGTTTGCTGCTCGCCCGCTGAGACCGTATCGAATACGGTGACGCTACCTCGTGACGGCTGGACCAAATTTAAACGGGTGTTGAGCGGCGAGCTCGATGGACACGTCATCCACATAGACAATGCCATCTACGTATACCGTGGACCTTTCTTCCCACGTCTGGGCCGCTACCAAGATGCTACGCGAGGCTTCACCCTAGACCCCGATCTGTGGACAGCCTTCGAGAAAGTAGTGTCTATCGTGGACCAGGTGTTTACACCGGACGAGCGGTCATCAGATGAGTTGGAGTGGGCTCGTGCCCTGGGAGAATCGGCGGCAGAACCCCATGAACAACTACATGAACCCGACGACGATGCCATTGATTACCCGGCTACACTCAACCAGCCCAGTGATATGACCACCTGATCCTTTTGATCTCACGGGGTTCTCCCTATAAATACGAGAAACAGTCAACTCTGGTACCATTCACGTACTGACCATGGCGGAGCATATGATACTGGCGTATCTCAGCTTGACCCCCGAGGTTTCCTGCACGTGTATGCGGATAAGGTCGATATCATGGAGGAGGTGGGAGACACGGACCCTACACAACCGTGCCCGGCTCACATTCGTCTGTCCCGAGAGGGCTGGACCAAATTCAAACGGGTGTTGTCTGGTGAACTGGACGGCGATCTCATCCACTTGTGTCACGATGTGTACATCCGACGCGGCCTTTTCTTTGCTCAATTGGCTCGGCTAGATGGGGGTACAGTGCATTTTACCCTTCATCCTGATCTATGGTCTGCATTGGAAGATGCCGTGGTAGATGTGGATGAAGTGCTTATCAAGCGGTCATCAGACGAGTTGGACTGGTCATTTGCCATGGACACTGTGAAAGCCAATGAAGAAAATCAGAAACAAACTCCGGCCCAAGATATACCCGTTATAAATAAACGATAGAGCCAGGGTGCATCATCATTTTGTCACCATGAAGCGCTGGGAGAAGGTGCTGGATAACTTATACTACAGTCCCGACAGTCCGGCGGCTTATAGTGCATTGTCGGCTCTCTATCGAGCGGCCAAACCCCAGGGGATACAACGTGCCCAAGTCCGAGATTGGTTAAGAAGACAAGACACCTATATCTTACATCGATCTGTCCGTCGCCATTTTCTACGGAACCGGGTCATCGTGGGAGGAATAGATGCCCAGTGGCAAGCGGATTTGGTGGATATGAGCGCCTTTGCCAAACACAACGATGAGAATCGGTATATCTTGACGCATCGATATCCTATCGAAGTATGCGTGGGTGGTACCCATCCGGACGAAAACGGGGGCAAATCTCATAGCGGCGTTCAAAGACATCTTCAAGACCGGGCGCAAACCTTTGTATTTGCAAACCGACGAAGGCACAGAATTCCTCAACAGACCGTTCCAAGTCTTTCTCAAGAAACAGAAGGTGTTTTTCTTCCATACGTACAACGAGACCAAGGCTTCCGTGGTGGAAAGGTTCAACAGGACATTCAAAGGCCGCATGCATAAATATTTCACCTATAAGAATACAAGGCGGTACATCGATGTTCTCCCGAAACTGGTGAGGGGTTACAATCGAGCCTATCATCGGAGTATAGAGAGAGCCCCCATTACCGCGACCCAACGCAATGAAGCCCAAGTCCGGCGTGTCTTGTACCCCAGGCCATCGCAGCGAACGACGAAGGCGGTGTACAAGGTCGGGGACCCTGTACGGATCAGTAAAGTCAAGGGCAAGTTCGAGAAAAGTTACTTGCCCAACTGGAGCGATGAGCACTTCCTGATTAAACGGCGCCTACCCCGACAGCGGCGAGTCTATGAACTGGAAGATCTCCAAGGGAACCGTTGCTGGGGACGTTTTACGAGACGGAATTACAGCCTGTTGTAAAAACACAGCAAGACTACTACACGGTGGAGCAGATTTTGAAAACGGAACGTCGACGTGGCAAACTGTTTCATTTCGTGAAATGGCAAGGTTGGCCCAGTTCCTTCAATTCCTGGATCGCTGCCAACCAGGTGAAACGACTATAAAGCCAGACACCACTGCCGTCCTCCTTCATTCCACGTCCGACCACAGTGCTATGGACCAACAGCAGCTGCCTCTGAAGACAGCGTCTCCCAAAACGCGCAAAGCGCAAGTGGGCTTTGGGGTGCTATTGCTAACTCTGCTGAGTGTGTTGTACGCAGGTGTGTTTTATGACGTAGCCTATGTCAGCACGTTACTTAACCAACTGAGAACACCAGGCACCAGCGAAACCGGTCTACAGAGAGCACCAGTCGTATCGAGCCCAGTCATCACCACCACATCCCGTGTACAAGCCACGTCGAGCTCCACACCAAGCTCTACACCTACACCAAGTACGCCCACTACGTCTGAGCACCCACCGGATTTCATCCCTCACAGTGAACCGACGACCCACGTTGTACCCACCCCCAGCACCATCCCTGACAGTGAACAGACAACGACGACCGATGTTGTACCCACCACCACTCCAGTTCACTCGTACGAAATTTACAAGAGCGGGTTACCACGACAACGGATACACCTCGAACCATGGACCCTGGGTGGCAGCATCCCTTCACTTGCGTCATCGCAGGACCGACGGGTTCCGGCAAAACGCACTTCGTCAGGAAGCTCCTTCAACACGCCGACGGCATGATCACCCCACCTATTGCTCGAGTCGTGTGGTGTTACGGAGAATGGCAGGAAGCGTATGCAGCAATGCCCCACATCACGTTCGTGGAAGGCCTACCCAACTTGGTCGATTTGGAACCCGACACCTTGGTGGTTCTGGATGATCTCATGGCGGAGACGGATGCGCGGGTCACCCAACTCTTTACCAAAGGCAGCCATCATCGACGGCTCAGCATCATCTACATTGTGCAGAATCTGTTCATTAAAAACAAAGAACATCGGAATATCAGCTTAAATGCCCACTACCTGGTGGTCTTCAAAAACCCGAGAGATACCACTCAACTGCTGCACCTGGCGAGACAGATGTATCCCGGCCGCACACCGTTTGCGTTGGAAGCCTTCAAAGATGCCACAACTCCTCAGCACGGGTATATGCTCTTCGACCTCAAGCAAGCCACCCCCGACCACCTTCGACTACGGCCCGGCATCTTTCCCGGAGAGACCCACCACGTGTACATGCAAAAATAATGTAAACACATCCACAATGGCTCCCCCAGCTGGGGTCTGTGTGTTTTGATGATGGGGAATAATAAAAAGAATGAATACCACAGCAGGGTTATGTTCTCTGAGGTAGATAAAAAGAGCAGCGTTGTGGGTTCTAGCATTAGTTGTACAGGATGTCTGCGCGAGTACGGAAGCACGCTCCCACGCTCCGTTTATTGAAGACGGCCCCACCCGAGTTAGTCCGAACCATTGTACGCGGTGCGGACCCTGACCTTGTACGCTGTCTGTGCGAGATCGGGTACAACCTGTTAAAAGGCAACGTACCACTGACTCCGGCTCAGAAGACCAAGTTGGCCAATAAGACAGGTCTCCGAACCCTAGTCCACAAGCGGGTCCCTCAAACACAAAAGAAAAAGGTGTTACAGAAAGGCGGCTTTCTCGGGGCCATCTTAGCACCATTGGCCGCTTCCGTGTTGGGTCCAGTATTGGGTGGACTCTTCGGCCGACAATGAACCACACGAAAAAATGGTCCTCGTCGAACCACGGTTCCTGCAAAACCTCCAATCACCCTACCCTGTCCCACCTACGGTGAAGACCATAAACACCCTCGATGGAGAGATGCAACAGATCTTACGGAGACCGGGGTTAAGCGACAGTGAGAAAGTACAACGGTACAATGAGACGCTTCAACGGTACATGACGTTCATGGACCAATACAAAACTCGCTCTACCCCCAGCAACAGCACCACCACCACCACCACCACGTGACAGACCGCCGACCTCAGCACCGTTCCAACAGCCGGGTGGGGTAGCCCCCACAGCCCCTCAGTGGGTGGAAGACGAAGTGCTGAAGAGTGTACCTGCCTCGATCAAGAAACAAGCTGGCCTGGTATTACAACGGATGAAACAGAATCCTAACATGACTTGGAATGATAAAGGCGAACTCCTGGTACAGAATCAGGTGGTCCCCGGGACCCACATGACGGATTTAGTGAATGATCTGATGTGTCAACGCAGATCGCACACAGATCCTCGAGGATGGGAGGTGTTCGCTCAAGGCTTGAAAGGCCATGGCGTAATAAAATGATGGAGGAATTGGTGGGGAACCCCACCGCTGGGCCTTTATGCAGCGAACCCAGCAATCGCCGAGTGGCCCACTACCTTCTTGGGAATCCGACTGGGAACCGGAGTCACCTCCCAAAACTCCACCACCACCACAACGGGCACCTTCTTTTCAAACCTTTAAAAAACCACCCTCGATCAGGACACCCCACATCTCCAGAGCTGTGACACGTAGCAAGTCAACGCGACGAACACGACGCCGGACACAACCGCCCAAGGCCTGCAACACCTATTAAAACCAACAGCAGCAGCAGGACAGCTCAGTCGCCATGTTTAATCTCACCCTACCCAGTAACAGTTTGCTGGATGTGTTTCCTGACAACACCGTGGCCAAGTACGTCACCCAGTTACCGCAACCGTTGCATTTACCTGGCCGGTGGGAATGTGGCCTGGTGGATATCCAATACCTTTACTCGTGGTACAACGTGCGAGCCTATGAAGTGTGGTACGAGGTGACCTACGAAGGCAAAAACACCCGACTCACCCTGCCCGAAGGCCAATACGATATCCCCAAGGAGTTCATGGGTGGGCTGTCAAGACTGATGCATTATACGAATACGTCAAAACCCATCAAATCTTTCCCCTTCAAGAATCACGTGGACTTCGATTACAACGCACACAACGACAAGGCAGAGCTTATCGTGACCGGCAAGGCGAGTGTCGTACTGAGTCCTATCCTACAGCAAATGCTGGGTTTCGATCTAAAGACGTTCGGTGGTCCCACCGAACACCATGGCGAGATGCCGATGGATATGAAGTCGGGTATGTACGGACTCTACGTCTACTCGGACGTGGTGGACAACCACATCGTGGGCGATATCAACACACCTCTGTTACGGGTGGTCCCCATTAAAAAGACGTATGGAGGTCAAGTCACCCACAGTTTCACCCACATGCTCTACTTGCCCGTACGACAAACTGACATCAACACGATCTCGGTGGATATAAGAGATGACACGGGACGACCGGTGGCATTCGAACGAGGAAAAGTGGTGCTGAAACTTCATTTTCGACAAGCACGTGCTCCCCACTCCGCATAATGAAAGTACCTGACGAGTGCGATGCACGCAGCTATGCCGACTATTATGCCCAACAGGCCGGGGGTGGCTTTCCGGTCTTTAGCGGTGCACGCATGCAACGAGGACATGGACTGCGGAACATACTCGACAGCATCGTCAAAACGTTCCTGCCCTTGGTGACGCGTGGGGTGAAAGCAATAGGCAAACAAGCGGTACGCAGTGGACTGCAAGTGGCCGGTGATGTCTTGGGGGGTACGGCACCCAAAGAATCCTTGAAACGGCGGGCCAAAGAAGCGGGAGGCGTATTGGTGGCCAAAGCACAACGCACCGTAGGGAATAAAAGAGCTGCCCCACCGAGACCACGCACCAGTCGACGACCGACTCAGCGACGACGCACATCAAAGAAGAAGACAAAGGATATCTTTTCTTAAAACATGTCCTTGATCCACGCCGAGTCCTGCCCCTCCACCAACAGTGAATTTGATTTGTGGACCGTGCCGCCCACACAGACCAGTGTCAAACAAGGATTATGGGTGGAGCATCTCCCGCTCTCCAGCATCAACGAAACCGGGCCCATCGAGTTCACCATCAGTAATGCGGATACAGCCTATGTGGATTTAGCCCATACATACTTGTATGTGAACGCCAAGGTGGTCAATGGAGCTGGCACCAGAATCGCTGACCAAGCAACGGTGGGCCCGACGAATCTCTGGCTGCACTCGATGTTTCAGCAGGTGGATATTTTTCTCAGCGACAAACTCATCAGTGACTCCACCAACACGTACCCCTATCGAGCCTACATCGAGACACTGTTGTCGTATGGCCGAGAGGCTAAAAAATCTCAGCTGGCAACCGCTTTATTCTACAAGGACACGCCCGAGCACATGGACACGGTGGACAATGGGGGATATAACAAACGGAAGGCTTTCACTGCGAACAGTGCCTCGGTGGATATGATGGGTCGACTGCACGCAGACATCTTCATGCAAGACCGGTACCTCTTGAACAAGATCCCCATCACAATCCGACTGATACGGGCGCATCCGACCTTCGCCTTGATGGCCACTAACGTAGAGGGGCATGCAGCGGACTATAAGATTGTCATCCAAGACGCAGTCCTGTATGTCCGAAAAGTGAAACCGAATCCAGCCGTTCAATTGGGACACATGAAAGCCTTGAAAACAAAACCAGCCCAGTACCCTATCCGACGTGTGCAAACCAAAGTGTTCTCTGTGCCTGCTGGAAATATGGGCGCCAACAAAGAAAACCTGTTCCTGGGGAACTACCCAAGCGATTGATCCTGGCCTGTGTGGAAAATACCAGTTTCAGCGGAGCCTACCCAGAGAACCCGTTTGACTTTCAACATTTCGGCATCAATTTTGTGGCCCTGCATGTGGATGGACAACAGGTGCCAGGCACGGCCTTAACACCGAACTTTGGGCGGAGGAATTTCATTCGAGCCTATCAGAGCCTGTTTACAGCCACAGGTCAAATCAACCAGGACGAAGGGAATATGATCAGTCGGGAGGACTACGGGAACGGATACACGTTGTTCTGTTTCGATTTGACCCCCACCTTAGAGAACGACCATCAGCTGGCCCTGGCCAAGCAAGGCAACTTACGGTTGGAAATCCACTTTGCACGAGCCCTGGCGTCCACCGTCAATGTGATCTGCTACGCCGAGTTTGACAACATCATTCAAGTGGACAAGGCGCGCAACGTCCTGTGTGACTTCTCCACCTAACATGGATACAGACCGGATAACCACCGTGCTGGAGAATGACCCAGAGACACGTAGGGTCTTTCAAGGGGTGTTCGCCCGAGATGTGTTTCCATTAGACCGTATGTATCCGGCTGCTTACGTTCTCAACACGGACCCGATGGATCGGCCCGGTGAACACTGGGTGGCCGTGTACTTGACAGAAGAGCAGGGCGAATACTTTGACCCGTACGGCCTGCCACCCTCCATCCCGATTTAACAGACTTCATGGATCAAGGCACAGAGACGTGGTGTTGGAACAGTCAAACGTTGCAAAGCCTGACCAGTGGCGTGTGCGGACAATATTGCTTGTTTTTTCTGTACCATCGATGCCGGGGAAGACCCTTATCTACTATCGTACAGATGTTTGACGAGTACTCCCAGGCCGAGGACCGCGATGTACTCGTCTATGACTGGGCCGCCCATCATTTCAATGTACAAGCCCCGTTCTGGGCTTGAATTATTTCAATGTACATACGCCCGCTGTTCTGGGCTTCAGTTAATGACAAGCCCCTTGTTCTGGGCTTCAGTTAATGACAAGCCCCTTGTTCTGGGCTTCAGTTAATGACAAGCCCCTTGTTCTGGGCTTCAGTTAATGACAAGCCCCTTGTTCTGGGCTTGAGTTTTCACGTGGTTGTTCTCACGTTGTTGTTGTTCAATGAATAAAAAAAAATGAGATCTCACCAAAAAACCCTGTCTTGTGTGTTTTATTCCTGATGCATTAATGCCCAATGCGGAGATTCAGTCAAACTGAAATCAGTGGTGTAGGATGGGACCAAAATGTAACCCATCAAGTTTAGAAGGCAAGAGCACTATAGTAAAAATAGAGAGCCAATGAAATCAGCCCACAGACCAAGTACGTGTTTTTGGTCTAGGTTTGGAGCAGGCATTTCATTGAGGTACGTGTATACGGTGAGTGAAAAGACTCGTCCAACACGTATAGATTATGTTGATGACTATAAGTTCTAGGTAACCCATCAAGGTTAGAATGCAAGAGCACTATAGTAAAAATAGAGAGCCAATGAAATTGGCCAGCGCTAAAATGACATTCGTGACCGTGCCAGTAACACCCGTAAAACTGAAATACAGTGGGTGTGCCTCGTACAAGGGCAAACCCATCGACGGGCAGTCGGCGATCCCCTATCCGCTTCTCCGTGGCGTTGGTCTGGTGACGAATATAAATGGCCCGTCGATAGGCTTCCCAGTCTATCCACTGGTCGGCAAGATGTTTATACGGCGTCCGTTCAGGTGTAAAATGCTCACCTTCTGACACCCAACGTGTATAATGCCCACTCGGCATAGGTTGGGCGAGCGACCACAGGTACAACGCATTGGCGTCAAAACCAATGATAGAGCCATGATGAAGGATATAAAGAGTGTGCTTTGGAAAGAAAAACGAGACCTCACAACCCTACCGCAAATGTATAGAAGTACGTTTCCCAGGATGGTCCTATACCTCCCATACCCCATATAGGCATTTTCCGTAATTTAGGATAAAGTCCGTATTCCGTATTTTTTCAGGAAAATTTTTACATACACCCACCCTGGAACTAGGGGAAGATAACTCTGTTGATAGACAAGCCCCGTTAAGCCCGGCGACCTATATACCCCTCATACCCCATATGGGCATTTTCCCAGGTTTTTCGATAAAGTCCGTGTTCCGTATTTTTTTTTCAGGAAAAATTTTACATGCAGCCACCCAGCCATCAAATACCCTTCACCTAGGCTTCACGTTGATACCTCACTCGACCCCATTCGACCATTAGGGGCTCCCCTAGATCCCAACACGTCTATTTTCATGCCCTTGGGCCACCGCGCATGCGCAGAAGGCCGATATGTCAACCCCACACCCAGCCCATTAGATGCCCCTTCACATAAGCTTCACTTTGATACCTCACTCGACCGAATCGGACCATTTTATGTAGGGACTACTTTTTCTCCGCGGAAGCTTTTTTCCGAAACCGAATTACCACCAAAACCACGGCCAAACCGCATCACCGCGCATGAATACATTTTTTTTTTTTTTTTGCCGGGACTTTTTTTTTTTTTCGTGGAGGTGCACTCATTGACACCGGTGTCAATGAGTGCACATGCACCCATTGACCTCATTTGCATATTTTCAAAATCCCCTGTCATCTTGAAAATATGCAAATGAAGGCTGGGGATCGGGAAAGTGAATTGCTGGGGATCGGGAAATGCTGGGGATCACTCACTCACACCGGCAACGCACCTGCTACCAACAAATATGCAAATGAAGGCTGGGGATCGGGAAAAGTGAATTGCTGGGGATCGGGAAATGCTGGGGATCACTCACTCACACCGGCAACGCACCTGCTACCAACAAATATGCAAATGAAGGCTGGGGATCGGGAAAGTGAAATATTGGCTACCATCTTGAAACCGACCACCCCTAACATACACAAACAAGCCGACATCTTGAATCCGACCACCCTTAACCTACACAAACAAGCCACCATTTTGAAACACACACACACACACACACACAGCCGACTATAAATAACGTGTATGTTCACACATTTATTAACAACTACACATCATGAGTTTTTTTCTACGCATCTTGAGTTTACGACGAGCCTTGCTCACCCATCATCCTAGAGATGCAAGGAATAGGGGTACAGAAGAACATAGAGAGATAATTACCCGAGAAGAACAAGACAACAACAGAATGGAGGACATACAAGAAAATAACGAGGCCGACACCCGTGATGGAGAACAAGACAGCGGATGGTTAACTACTAGACCTGCAACAATAACCACCTCCACTGCAAACACTGAAAGTATAACCACTTCGGCTGAGATATCACGCCTCAACGAACAAATTATCGACATGAGGGGAGCGATGTTGGAAATGGAGACGACAATCACGGTACTGGAAGATGAGATATCATGCCTCAACGAACAAATTATCGACATGATGAAAGCGAAGTTGGAAATGGAGACGACAATGACGGTACTGGAAGAAGAGATTGCCAGACAAAAAGAAAACTACGACATAGTGAATTGCCGATGCATTGACGCCGGAGAGGTGCTGTGAAGCAAAATATATACCGTGCCTCTCGTGTGACACTATCCAAAGGCCCTTTTCAGGGCCAACCCATCTTTCCGAAAGAGAAAAACTTCTTTTCATATGCACACCAAACTAACACGAGCTCCCAGCATCTTTTTCCCCCAAAAATTTTTTTTCAAAAAAAATTTTTTTTTTCAAAACAATAACAAAGAAAATCTGAAGTGACAAACCCGTCCTTCGGATGGAAAAGTGGTTTTAAATTTTATTTTCAGGTAGAGGGTCGAGTGAGGTATCATATTGAAGCTGACGTGAAATGCTTCACATTGATACCTCACTCGACCCGATTGGACCACTAGGGGCGGCTCTAACGCCAAACATCAATATCAACATCAATCAACATCAATCTTCAAAATACCTTTAGAGGTGCCCCTAGTGGACCAATCGGGTCGAGTCCGGTATCATTGTGAAGCATTTGACGTCAGCTTCAATTGGATACCTCACTCGATCCACTACCGCCAAAATAAAAAAAAAAAAACTTCGTACACCAGATGTTGATATCGATGTGCAAAATAACCTTTTTGGCGTTAGAGGCGTCCCTAGTGGTCCAATGGGGTCGAGTGAGGTATCAAATTGAAGGTGACGTGAAGGAGCATCTGATAGATTGGGTGTGGGCTTGAATTAGGGTAATTCTGCGCATGCGCGAAGATAATATGAAAAATATCAATCTTCAAAAATAGCCTGTTTGAGGTTAGAGGCGTCCCTAATGGTGCAATCGGGCCGAATGAGGTATCAAATTGAAGGTAACGTGAAGGCGCATCTGATAGACTGGGTGTGGGTTGAACTATCAGCATTCTGCGCATGCGTAATCTTCAAAACACCTTTTTTGGGGTTAGAGGCGCCCCTAGTGGTCCAATGGGGTCGAGTGAGGTATCAATCTGTATGGTAGCCCAGTGTCGTTGATAAATGGCCCTGACACGTCCATCTTCAGGCAAGACTTCAACCGGAGGTGCTGCTGGGTCGAAGGGAAAATCTTCTCCACGTCTCATGCTTACTGGAAAAAAGTAAATGGATGGCTGTGCTGGCTGCGTGGCTGATTGGCTGGCTGGCTGGCTGGCTGGCTGGGAGACAGGTCAGGTAAGTCAGATTGAATACACCCTGGCCCTAAAAATGAACTCCTTTTATAACCCATTGACCTCATTTGCATATTTTCAGCGGACAACAGACCGCCATCTTGAACACGACCACCCCTAACACACAAAAACAAGCCGCCATCTTGAAACACATATGCAAATGAGGGCTGGGGATCGGGAAAGTGACAGGCTGGGGATCTTGAAACACATATGCAAAATGAGGGCTGGGCATCGGGAAAGTGACAGGCTGGGGATCTTGAAACACATATGCAAATGAGGGCTGGGCATCGGGAAAGTCACATGCTGGGGATCTTGAAAAGAACATATGCAAATGAGGGCTGGGGAAAAACCCATTACACACACAAACAAACCGCCATCTTGAAGCCGACCACCCACACCATACTAAAACAAGCCGCCATCTTAAATCCGACCACCCCGCCCATACTAAAACAAGCCGCCATCTTGAACCCAACGAGTGACATGCTGGGGATCTTGAAAAGAACATATGCAAATGAGGGCTGGGGAAAAACCCATTACACACACAAACAAACCGCCATCTTGAATCCAAACCACCCTCCCATACTAAAACAAGCCGCCATCTTGAATCCAAACCACCCTCCCATACTAAAACAAGCCGCCATCTTGAATCCAAACCACCCTCCCATACTAAAAAAAGCCGCCATCTTGAATCCAAACCACCCTCCCATACTAAAACAAGCCGCCATCTTGAATCCAAACCACCCTCCCATACTAAAACAAGCCGCCATCTTGAATCCAAACCACCCTCCCATACTAAAACAAACCGCCATCTTGAATCCAAACCACCCTCCCATACTAAAACAAGCCGCCATCTTGAATCCAAACCACCCTCCCATACTAAAACAAGCCGCCATCTTGAATCCAAACCATCCTCCCATACTAAAACAAGCCGCCATCTTGAATCCAAACCACCCTCCCATACTAAAACAAGCCGCCATCTTGAATCCAAACCACCCTCCCATACTAAAACAAGCCGCCATCTTGAATATACCCAATGACCTCATTTGCATATAACTCATTTGCATAATCTCACGCATGCGCACACACATAGCCACGCCCCCAAAATAAATCCTGCGCATGCGCAGTTGAGGGGTTTCGGTTACGGATGCGGGCTACCTACTACTGATAGGTATACATGTTAGTGCACAGCACATGTCTCCAAAATATCTGATCTCTGCACATTTGAAATGACACCTTCCACAGAAGTCACACTACATCCACGGTTGATTGATGACGGACCTGGTGCAGCCTGGGAAGTACCGCGCTGTGATGGCGATTTCTTCCTCCAACGCAATAATGCGCTTTCAACATATTTTTTCATCAGGTCTACATGTTCTTGGTTCAGCATGCTTGGATTCACCCCGTTGATCGCAAAGGCATTCTGCAAGAAAGGGAAGCAACGATGGATCTAATTATAGACTCGATGTGATCAAAAAAAGGAACCAGCCCACGGTGTATTCAATGCCACGAAAAAGTCGCAGTGAAACATTCTGATCGACTGTATAGATTTTTAGATTGTGGGAGATTGTTTTTATCTCCTTGTTATTGCCTTGTTTTTGTTGAAATGCTTAGAACTTTGTTTGATTGAGGCTATATAGTCGAAATATTGTTCTTGGTTCAACATGCTTGGATCCACCGCGTTGATGATCGCAAAGGCATTCTGGAAGAAAGGGAAGCAGCGAAGGATCTAATTATACAATCAAAACGCTCTGATCAGAAAAGGGAACCAGTCCCAACGTGTATTCGATGCCGCAAAGAACTCAGTGAAACATCTTCTGATCGACTGTACATATTTAAAGATTCTAAGGGATTCTTTTGATCGAGCAGCTACTTTAGAAGATCTTTTTAGTCGCATAAAAGAAGACTATTTTCGTTCATTCGGGAGAAATAGGTGTTCTTTTGATTATTCTGGATTGCTGGATTGTTGTCTTGCTTTTATTGAAAAAATTAGAATTTTGTTTGATTGCCGCTGTATAGCTGAAACGCGACGTTAATACTTAATGCTCTCTCTTTCTCTCTCTCCCTGCTGGTGATTTTAGGATTCTGGTTGGCGCTGGACTGAGCCGGTCATAGGACGGTGATGTCACTAACTCCGCCTTCTGCATGGTTAAGAACAACTGTCAAATATGGAATAGTAAAAGAAATACACACTAAACCAATATGACAACGAAGTAAAATGGCTAAATCAGACAAGCTGAGCTAGAATTCGATAAGACATACACATATTCAGTTTACGTTGTGTATGTTTTAATGTGTTGGATTACTAAGTTGTTAACTTGAATACTTAGAATTTTGTTTGATCGTCGCTAAAATGCTGAAATATTGCTGATCACGACGTTAAATCTCAATTCTCTCTCCTGTGATTGTTTAGACCTGAAAGATGTGAAAACATCTGTTACAGATTGTGGAAATGAATTGAAATTATAAACCGAACTCAGCATGATCATATATATGAACACCCGCACTCAGTATGAACATAATATGTACATCATACATATTTAGTGTCACATTCAAATTACTT
>JAVTVY010038644.1:0-16816 GCA_036873755.1 Hanleya hanleyi | reverse complement strand
TGAGAATGACCCAGATACAGGGCAGTACATGCATTCACATGCATAAACAATGATGTAACACCAATACCAGATATAGGTCAGACATTAATACCCAGGTCACGCCCGTTTTTTGCGCATGCGCATTGTCAAAGGTCAATATGCGTTTAAATCACCTTTATATACTTTTTAGGATACTGAATGATGGTTTACTATACACACTTGACCTCCACGTTACCTCCACAAATCTCTCCTCTGCGCATTGCGCCGCAAGGTCAATAGGGCTCGAAATGCGCCTTTATCAGATATTAGCGATTTATCATAGCAATTTTGAATAGGTATTCATGCTACGCGTTTTCGAAGGTTACTGTAAGGAAGATTATCCGATGTCACTCGGACATTGAAATATTTATCGTGCTGTATTATTTTTTTTTGCTCATTCCAATAGGGCACTTTTGGCCCCCCCGAGGACGGGCCGGAGATCATCTTTTCCTTTCTCATGTGGCTGAATGAGTGCTGATATGTCTTTCACTGTATTACTGCCACAGACGTAGGTTTCGACTAAAATGTAGTAGTTTCTCACTTGATATCATATCATTTTTTTTTAGATATTCGAGAAAATCTCCCCGAACATGTAACAGTCAATCATCTGTCATTACGAACGTCGTCCAATTTCCAAGGACGGAGCTGGGCGTATTTTTCGTACTTTTCATGTGTGTTTGTCCATTAATTTTAGGTCCAGTTTCCTGCATAACTTTGATAATTCGGGTCTATTATTCACCATTTTGTAGCTGAAATAGTTTTCATATACAGTTATTGATGGTAACATTAACCTTTGTTATGAACATATGGAGTTTGTGATAGTGTATCACTGCCATTTAGGGGCTTCACTTAGAAATTATTTTCTGCGCCCTCAAAGAATCCATGATTATCCCCCTTGCGCAAGAAATATAGCATCTATTATTCTGGATACTTAACCCACATTACGCTACGTCATCCTTGGCTGCATATATATGTGTTCCAACGTTATTAATTGAGACAGGTACCCAGTCTATTATCGTATTGTATATTGTTGGCCTCTTAACGATTTTACAACTTGTTTCTGTGCGAAGCAGTCGGTCAAGCCAAAAATGTCTTCCATCCTATTTTTGTGTTGTCGTAATTCTAGTCTCATTTATGTTCATTTTGTCTTCAAAGTGCCAAATATTGATATATGCTCAAGAGATCTCATATGTCATAATGACCGGAATATGTTTATTATGAACTTAAAATGTGTTCAACAAAGCGACCACATAGACTTTTGATAGAACTCCACAGTTTCGATATATTTGTACCAACAATTTCTTATAATCACTTTAGGGCATATGCATTCCAGCCTTTTGGTAAAATTGCCAAAAATTACGGGGCGGTACTGCATATATTTTATATCATGGTGATTCGCTCGTAACTTTTTCAACAAATTTCCTGCGAGAAAAGCCATAATCCTGACAACGTTAGTTCGCGTTCGTCAGTGTTGTTGTTGTAATATTCGCTTCAATTGTGCCCAAGTTGTATTGAAAATGCCTACTATTTATTGCTGAGAATAACCTGTTGATCTTTATCATAGAGATGGTAATATTTAGCCGAAAGATTCACTGACACTTAAGGCCTCACTCCGCGCAGTTTCGTATTTTTGGCTAGTGGGATTCCCAAGAACAATGCAGGATGGGGAATTTCCCCTGCTGATGTTAATTGTAAAATTGAGAATTTGTTTTCATTTTAGAGTTTGTTATAAACACTATTTGTTTTAAAGCTTCCAGACATTCCCTTCGAACATGTAATAGTCAGTCATCTCTCAGTTGGGAACGTTGTACAATTTCAACGGGCAAACTGGGTGAATTTTCCCGTATTTTTCATCTTTGGGGTATGGGTGGTTTGTCAGTTAATTTTAGATCCAGTTTCCTACATAACTGTGATACGTCGCTCTTGTAATTCAGCATTTTGTAGCTGAAATTCTTACGATTGTTTATATATACAGTTATCGATTGTCGGACGTTTGGTGGGTATTCTAACACCACTATCATTAATATATCATTGGATTTACCGCCAGATTATGTAAAAAAAAATAGTGCAAATGGCACAAATCAAGACAAAGGAGAAAATACCAAAGCTTCTCCAGAAACGAAGATTCAACCAGGAAGACAATGCGTGGTGAAAACAGGTCATTTCTGGGAGCAGTCTTGTTGGATATAAGGAAGTAACTATTTTCCCTATCCTTCGCACTGTTAAAAGATCTCTAATTTACCGACATTATACGAATAATTCCCCGACCTTATGTTTCATCACAATGGTGTTATCCAGTACCAATTTCAATGAAACAATGCCGACCGGGGGTGCCCGATTATACTACTCCCGCTTTCAAGATACACTGGAATTAAACTGGCAGTAAATATTACCAGCGCGCGTTACTTAAGTGGAGGATTTGCGTGAACTTCACTGACAATATTTTGAACTAACTCACCGATATTCAACCACCAGCACTTCAGCCTGCATGTGACATAATGCCTCAATGGTCCCAAACCCTGATGACTTATTATATCTCTCTCAATCACGTGATGAATTGTGCATTCATTCATCTGCATGACACGTGAACACTTATCCAGAAATCTAACATCGCTTATGTAACACGAAACCAATTAAGTTGTCATTGTCAACGCAAAGTCATGTGCCGCAAGGCATGAATTCCTATATGTAACCCGATAAACAAAATTAAAGATTGCTTTTTCGACTGTGTCGGTCTCCCGCTTGTCAGCGGGCAGAGGTAATTAAGTTGATGTCACGTTACACGAGGGAGGTGACAGGCTAATTGGACTGCATAAAGATCTCCACCAGCCATTTAATTGTCATGGATGTTGGGGGCCTGCATTGCATCAAGGGATAGAAGTGGGATTTTATTGTCATGGATGTAGGGAACCTACGTCATCAGGTTTCAGGACAATTGCATTGTGCACACTCCCACTTTCGCTTCAATTTTCACCGCAAACTGAGCTCCCTGTATGCGAAGCGAAACCAAAGATTTCAATTATTTCCAGGACAACATCACTATTCTGATGAGCAGTATGTAACGAACACTTTCTTTTCGCTGATGGAGTTCTTTTGAAACGTGAAATTTAATTAATTCTGTTGTGTTTCCATTCTCGTCACGTGTATTGTCATACGCGGAACTTTCAGTGTCATTTTCGTGTATATTTGCGGTCAATATTGAAATAAATATTTCAAAACTGTAGTCCATAGAACAGTCACAATATACTCTAGAATTCCACTTTTATCTAATTGCATCAGGAAAAAGTTTTAGATGGTTTGTCCACTGTCAGTACTGTAAATATAGGAATGCTTGCAATGTTTTCTTCGTGGCCAATTTGGCACTCAAATTACTCATATTCTCTAAATTGATGATGTAGTTTTTCGTTTGAACTATTAATTTGCAACCACTCTGCTTCTATGCATCGTCAACTTAAAACAAAAGTATGAACAGATGCTCCCAACTGATGGAACAATATAAGAATGCCGTTATGGAATATAACTAACTGTGCAGCTTCCCTCGCTGACATCAAAGGCGTGCCGTCACTGATTCTCCTCTGTTTCCAAATAGCGTTTCCTGTGGCTATTTTCGCCTATTTCAGACTATTTAAAAAATTGATAAAAAAAACTACTGTTCTCAGTACATATTCCATTAAGTATTTTAATAGTATATAGCCATTTGAAAATTCCATTGAGGATGCCTTTTAAAAACCAGTCATTCATTAGATATACTGTGACATATTGTCTTCACTCAGTCTCTATTTGAGCGGAACCGTTCGCCGCGTACGTAAATTCATGAAAGCTGAAGCATAATGTAAAATTTGGACACAGAGAATTGACAAAAACTGTGAAAAAACATTTTTTATTCACGAAGTTGGCTGTGTTGGTTAAGTACATGTTTCGAGATTTCGGAACAAAAATAGCATATAGGATGTCCAACGAGCCCCATATTTATAATGTATCGTCATGCTATCCCTGAAGTGAAATGCTGCTTAAAACTATTTTAAAAAAATCCTGAAAGTTAATGTAATATCAGTATCTTACTATTAAATGCTGTGTCACAAAGTAACGTTATCTGACTCGGTTGAGATACGGTCCACCAGAATGCAATGGACTATAAATTTGTTCCATCTGTCTGGGAAATCGAGTATTGTAGATAAAAAAAATAAGTAATAAGTATCTACTGCGATAATGATATTGTTTATGCAGTGTAAGTTGTTCTTTCCACCAATTAAACATATCTAGACTACCCATGAAGGCGTTGTGTGTTCGGTTTTCTAAGTAGTGATGATGCTTGAATGAAGTCATGCATCAATTGATATCCCGCTTTGTTGTTAGTAGGAAATTAGGATGTATCCTCCTGAAATGAGAGTCAGATTTAAATGAAAACAGGGAGTCCAACAAAGTGAGATCTGCAGGTTTATGAAACGTCAGGACACATACGCAATTTCACCAACATGCACGGCTGTATTGCCATTATAGAATCATATATCAAATATATAAAACTCCTTAAAACTCCTTAAAACATTTCAAGATTAATTGTCAAATGAAAAATTGAACGATAGATTTAATTATGTATTTTAATAATAACTTCATAAAAATCGCATTGTTCATGCCTATACGGAATTTGAAACGTGTCTGACTTTAACGTGTGGGAAGAAACACAGATATATACAGGCCTAGGAAGCAATTCCAGGAACGCAGCTCTTTTGTCCATCCATGATTTTTTTTTGTGCTTGGGCCAATTTCGTGTACATGGACCAGTAATCATGGCGCTCGTCCATCCATTCCTTGCGCTCGTGAAGTATTCCACACCCGCGTACCAAGTTCCATGCGCTCAAACAAATTTTCACCAATGTACTCAGGAAACGCGGAGCACATTTGAAAGTGTGTCGGGGGGCTGAACTCTATACCGCCCATGTCAAATGTTGGACTGGTATATAGGACTTACAACATTGCGGTCCCAAAAAGATGAAGGGGCTATCCCCCCCCCCCCGCCTCCCGCGGCCCCTGGAATACGACTTCGGGGAGGGAATGGTGCGAGTCTACGGAACTTCGTCCGCGGCTGTGGAAAAATTCACGGGCGTAAGGAATGGATGGGACGAGCGCCAGGATTTCTGGTCCATGTACACGGAATTGGCCCCGAGCACAGGGACATAGATAGATAGACAAGGAACTCAGGTGCGGGCGTGGACTTGTTTCATTGGCCTGATAATATAGTCCATGTGGTGTAAAGGTCGACGGTACCATGGGGCCAGGATGGTGAATATTTCTGCGTCTGAAGAGCTAATTTCCCAAACGCTTGCTGTGGATACTTGGTTGATCAGAAGGAAAACATAACGGGGAGGGGAATAGTTCCGTCCCCGCCTCCCGTTCACCCCAATAAAAGCCCAGTATTTCCATCGAATGTAGCTTACCGCCATCTTTTGGTAACTTTTTCTTCGACTGGAGCAGATTCGTCTGACGAGAACGGTGACCACCGCAAGACACAGTCCGAGGGCGAAGAATCCACCCACCGAGGCACTGATGATTACTCTAGTCCTAAAATGATGGTGCCACCCGCAACCCACATATTCATCAGAGTCGTCTCCACAGTTGTTCCAGCCATCACATTTTAAGTAGCCATCGATACAACGTCCATTATCGCACCAATACTCGCTCGAAAAACACGGTGCTGCTCAAAATAATGGAAAGGACCTGGTATGTTTAGATGGGTAAATGGCCCCAGAATAGGTGCGGTAAAAGTGCCTAAAATAAAATATTGGATATACAAGAAATTGTTCAATGGGCATGAAGTACAATATTATATTGTATACTGAGAAAAATTTCAAGGCACTGAGTCTCATGATTCTCGAGTAACAGGGCCGTGAAGTAGTGCATTCGTGTAAAATAGTTGATTCTGAGGTTAAAATAATTCTTATTGTTCTCTGTAAAAATATGAAGATAAACGATAACCAGAACCAGATTTGTTCTACGACTACGTATTGGAACAGCGAGTATGCTGTATCAAGCTGGTTCTGGTTATCGTTTATCTTCATATGTTTGCAGAAAGAAATATGAAGTGTTTTTGCTTCAAAATTGGCGGTTTTGCACGAATGCACTATTTCACGGCTCTGTTATTCGAGAATGATGAGACTCAGAGCCTTGAAACTTTTCTGAGTATACAATATAAAGTTGTACTTCATGCCAACTGAAGAATTTCTTGTATATGCAATATTTTATATTTTAGGCACTTCTACTGCATCTGTTCTGGGGCCATTTACCCATCTAAACATACCAGGTCCTTTATCTAAATTCTTACGCAGAGAATTGTTCAAAATAATGGAAATTTATCTATTTTATTATGCAGAGAATCAGTAAAAACACAGGTTTTTTCATACAGTGGTCATTGGTCTTATTACTGCCTAGATAGTTGAGTCACTACATATACGACAAAGGGCATAATAGTTTAGGTCGACATTTTGGTTCTGACCCCAAAATAGTTTGGGTCAATGTGACATTACCATCCGAGCCAAGAATTTGGGTCGGAATTCGAACCTAATATTTTGGCGTCGGAATTCGACCTAATATTTTGGGGTCGGAATTCGAGCCAATATTTTTGTAGCTGATAATATTACGTAGTACGTCATGTTTTATCCAATATTCTAGGATCACAAACGACGGAATTGTATTGTTCGTTCCGGTCCAAGTATTCTTACGCTCATGATATAGTACACTTTTTTCTATTATCGGTTCAAGTAAGAACATGCTGTAACGCTGTGAGGCAAAGACAAGTGAGATAAGCAGGCAGAATGCCCCAGTTAGATATTGTTAACTCTAGCGAAGAGGTAATGTTGACAGATTTTTGAATATGGGTTTCCTCTGTTTTGAGGTTTTATATACATTTCAGCATGGAATAGGTAGGTTTGCACACGAAGGTAGTTTGTACACTGAGGCAGGATTGTACGCTGAGGTAGGATTGTACACGGAGATAGGCTTGCACACGGAGAGAGGCTTGTAGACGGAGGTAGGTTTGTACACGGAGGTAGTATATGCACGGATGTAGGAATGTACACTGACGTAAGAGTAGTATAGAAAGTTGAAAGTTAATACCTATTGACCTTTGACCTTTGTGACATCACAGAGGTCAAGTTCAGCATAGTTCCGGCAAAGATCCGGGGGATGTATTCCTCCGCGGCGTTACTGTCACTTCCGGTTCCGGGGATAAGCATCCGCGGACAAATAGTCCCATGTCAACGAGACTTCAAATAAGCGGATGGTCGCTTCGCTTGAATCTTAGGCAATGTCCGGGACTCTTCGCAATGTCCGGGGATTTTCGGCAATGTTCGGCCATCTCCGCCAATGTCCGATCATCTCCGAGAATGTTCGGAAATGCCCAATCGGGAACCCACACAGGGACATTTGCGGTATGGAGTGTGGCATCTTGTTTTTTTATCTCACCATGTAGCAGACGATGGTAGGGGTCTCGAGGCCATGGGGCGACTTCCGCTGAAAAGATCTGACTGCGCATGCGTATACATAGGAAGGTTGGCGGGGGGGTGGGGTCGCGGTGGACCACGGTGGACCACGATTGATCCGAATGGGCCACGGGATGTGTCATAGTGAAGCGCTCGTGGGGGTGAGTCCGACTGGATGGGTGTGGCGTGGAACTGATGTCATTCTGCGCATGCGCAGTGGAAAAAGTGCATTGGAATGCACGTGTTGAGGTCGAGATGAATCAGTATTGGTCAGAATGGGTCATGTGAGTTGTCGTATGGGCAACCCACCCATGGACATTTGTTTTCTCTGCCTCACCCTGTACAAGATGATGAGAGGGATCTCGTATCCATTGGTTGATTTTCGTTGAAAAGTTCTGCCTGCCCATGCGTAGTACATAGGCAGATCTGTGGAGATATTTTGGTGTCAAGGTGGTCCACTATTTTCGGTCCGGTTGGGCCGCGGGAGTTGGGCCATACATTTGCGAGCACTTCGCCATCCATATTATATAAGAAGCCTTGTGAATCGTGTGTCGCCATTATTGCGGAGCGATATCCGATACTTTACCGTATACTGTTCGATCTTCATCCGGCGGAGAATACACTCGAGAAATCTGATAAATTACAGGCTTTTCATACTACTTCTGAAACATGTATTTTCTGAGCTTACAAATGATACAGATATGAATAACTTCCGTATCATCCAAGAGGTGTTGTAGGACTGCAATTTTGAACAAGTAGGACAGCACATGACTCGAATATGGCGAGTTACGTTGGGGTTACCCCGGTAGAGTTTAGCTGATTATCTGACGAAATCACGTGGTGTTGATTTCGGGGATTTCTTTGATATAGTTGCCGAAAGTAGACTGGAAATGGATACAGACGATCACAGGGTCAGTCTTACTGCGTTTAGATGATCCAGATGCTTAAATATTGGGTGCCATAGTGAAACACTCGTAAAGAAGCATCCGACTGGACGAGTGCGGCACAGAACATACGTCATTCTGCGCATGCGAACCAGAAAAATTGCATTGGAATGGATGTTTTGGGGTCGAAGTGGACCACTATTGGTTCGATTAGATTGTGGAGCTTTCATAGTAAAGCACTCATGGAGTCCGACTGGATGGATGACGCGTGGAACTGTTGCCCTTCTGCGCATGCGCAGTAGAAAAAAGACATGGTAAAGGACGTTTTGAGGCTCGAGATGAACTAATATCGGTTCGAATGGATCGTGGGAGGTGTCAATGTGTAGCGCTCGTGGGGGAGCGTTGGACTGGACGAGTGTGACATGAAAATAACATGATTTTGTGCGTTCGCAGTAGAAAAAGTACATTGGAATGGATGTCTTGGGATCGATATGAACCAATATTGGTTCGAATGGGTCGTATGGTGTGTCATGTTGAAGCACTCGTGGTAGAGCGTTCGACTGGATGGATGTGAAGTGGAAACATCGTTCATGCGCGGACGGAGAATATTGGAAATGGCTTTGCAGTATACGTTTGGGGGTCAAGATGGTCTATGCACACTCCTAGTTAGAATGCGCAGGGTCGAAGGTCACTTCCGCTCACGCGAACGGAACCGGAAGTAACGTCACAAAGGTCATAGGCAACTTGAAGAAGTCAATATGCGCGAAGATCTCCTTTCAAAAGGTGAAGATGCTTCTACGTGCACATTCGGAGCTGCCTTGCGTTTGGGGTCAACAAGAGTTATCTGCCCCTGAATGTACTTCAGTTATTCCAATCTTAACTGATATCTCCCGGAATGCACGTCATCAAACATGGCCCCCGACAATATCACCAGCTGTATGTCCAGAATAAATGGGAAAGTGGGGAACCCCCGTTTTCTCTACATGTCCTATACCGAGAACCAGAGACATGGGGGTTGTATCAAATGAGCTGCTTGGACCGAGACTTCCGTCGCTAGGGTAGTTTGGGGTGAACAAGAAAGGGCTGATCATGCGAAACCAGACGAACCAATGCAATATAAATACGGCGATCAGTAACTGTGTGGATCATTCATCACGCGTCGTTTCTTTGATCATGTCGCCAGCGCTACGAACGTTCCTTGCCCTTACACGGAGGAGGAAAACTTCACCACAGATCCTAACGAACCGCCCAAGGGGGTTGTACCGATACAGGAGGATGTGAGTGCGATGTACCAACGCCATTTGCCTACGGCACTATTTTCATCGTCATTGTCCTATAATGGACCCGTACAATTTCCGGACAGATGGTAATACCAGTCTACCCCACCACGACAATACCATTTTTGATGACCAAGTCATGATCTCCAAGTTAAATTTTACCTTCGGCTATTTATTACGGCATAATGAAGCGAATCAGCTCCGGTACTTTTACCACAGTCTCCCGTGTGTACGCCCAGCCCTTCACCATTGCGTCCCTGGACACGGCACTGGCCCAACTGGAGGTTTTGGATGCTTTAGAATGGGCCCGACAACAACGCCCCAACACAATATGTCAGGTGGAGATGACGATGAACGTCACGTTCTACGTGACTGAAATGATCGACCACGCGATCCTTTGATCTCATTTCATGGACTTTTTCATCTCTACAAATACGGGGGTGAGTCACATCTTCTGTCTTTCACGTACTGACCATGGCAGAGCATATTCTATGGGCGTTTCTCAGCTTTACCCCCGAGGTCTTTCTCTGCGTCTATGCGGATAAAGTCAGTATCATTGAGGAGGGAGATATCTGTGATGCGAACCCTACACATCCGCGACCGGCTCACACTCGTTTGTCCCGGGAGGGTTGAACCAAATTCAAACGGATGTTGTCTGTTGAACTATACGGCGACCCCATCCACTTGTTTCACGATGTGTACATCCGACTCGGCACAAAAAAATAGAAAGAAACTCCGACCCCGGCTCAAGATATAGCCGTTATAAATAACTGATAGAGCCGGGGTCCTTCATCAGTTGTCACGGTGAAGAGCTGGGAGAAGGTGTTGGACAGGTTGTATTACATTCCCGACAGCTCGGCAGCCTGTGATGCATTATTAGCCCTCTATCGAGCCGCTAAATCCCAGGGGATACAACGAGCCCAAGACCGAGACCGGTTAAAAAAAACAAGACACCTATACCTTATATCGAGCTGCCGGCCGCTATTTTCAACGGAACCGGGTCATCGTTGGTGATATAGCTGCCCAATGGCAAGCGGATTTGGTCGATATTAGCGCCGTTGCCAAAAACAACGATGGTAATCGGTATAGCGTGATGTGCATGGATATCCTGGAGAAGTATGCGTTGATGGAACCCATTCGGACGAAAACCGGGGAAAATCTCGTAGCTGCGTTCAAGAGCATCTTCAAGACTGGTCATGTGCCTTTGTATTTGTAAACCGACGAAGGCACGGAATTCCTCAACATACCCGCCCAACAGTTTCTGAAAGCCCAGAAGGTGTTCTTCTTTCACACGTACAACGAGACGAAGGCTTCTATCGTCAAAACGTTCAATCGAACGTTCAAAGACGGCATGTATAAATATTCCACCTATAAGAATACAAAGCGGTACATCGATGTTCCCCCAAAACTTGTGGCTGGTTATAATCGAGTCTATCACTGGAGTATTCAGAGAGCACCTATCACCGTTACCAAGCGCACCGAAGCCCGGTGTGTCTTGTACCTCATACAACCCAAACAACGATCGAAGGAGGTGTTCAAAGTCGGAGACCTTGTGCGGATCAGAAACGTCAAGGGCAAGTTTGCGGAGAGTTATATCACCAACTGGACTGAAGAGAACTCCATGATTAAACGCCGCATACCCCGACAACCACAAGTATATGACCTGGAGGATCTTCAAGGGAACCGATGCAAGGAAAGTTTTACGAGCAAGAATTACAGCCCCTGGTGAAAACAGCCCAAGACTACTACAATATGGAATGCATCCTGAAAACCGAGCGACGCCGAGCCAAGACGGTGCATCTCGTGAAATGGCAAGGCTGGTTCAGTTCCTTTAAATCCTGGGTTCAGGACAACCAGATGAAACGGCTATAAAGCCACGAGCCACAGCTTGTAGCGATCATTCTACGCTCGACCATGAATACAGTACTATGGACAAACAACAGCTGCCTCTGAACACAGCGTATCCAAAAACTCCACCTCCACGCTAGCGCCAGTCAAACCACATCTGGTCCGAGCATACAGTTCATGTCAACATCGAGCCCCACACTAAGTATTGCAGCGAACAATACGCCAGAAATCCCACTGTATATGACCACTCGCGGTGAACAAACAACGCACCAAGAATGGTACCAAGGCTCACCACACACACTAGTGCTCCAACGACACCGATCCCGGTTCACTCGTACCAAATTTATGAGAGGGGGTTACCACGACAGCGAATACACCTCCAAGCATGGACCCCGGTGGCAACACCCTTTCACCTGCCTGATTGCTCGACGGGCTCAGGCAATTACAAGCGTCTAGTCCGTCATTCATATCCAGCCGTCGTCCATTAGAGAATATCCGCGTCCATAATCAAAAGACCTATTCCATATTCCATATAACAGTATTAGCACCAAATTCAAAAAGACAATCATAGTATACATAAACATAGGCTAGTTTCCTGCAAGAGAGAAGCGGTCAACAGTTTTCAATGATGCCGGTAAGACATCATGACGTTCCAAACATGTACCGCAAGAATTTGGTGGGGAACCCCCAGCGTTGCGCCTGGATGCAGCGGAAAATAGAACAGCAATGTCCTGTACACGCACCCCGCAAGTCACAACGACAGACTCGACCCCACAGACCTGGGAATCACCCCAACGGATACGCCCCTTACGAAAACCTTTCACATCCTTAAAAACATCAAGAAACCCCACCGCTCGATAGCTATGACACGTAGCAAGGCACCGAGAGGATCGCGGTACCGGAACAAGCCCAACAGCGGTAAAACCAACAGCGGGAGCAGGAAAGCTAAGTCGTCATATATCACCTCATACTACCCAGTAATAGCTAGGCTGCAGCATCTTACCCATTATGTCACGCAGCTGCCACATCCCTTAATTCTCCCCGGACATTGGGAGTGTGGCCTAGCGGATATCCAGTACCCGCGCACTTGGTACAACGTGCAAAATCATACGGTGTGTTACGAAGTCGTGTACGAAGGCAACACCATAACTTCACTCTTAGCGAAGGCCAGTACCCTACACCCAAAATAAACCTGACGTTGCGTAACCTCACCAAGCGCTGGAGCCCGAGAGGAATCAATATCTTCCCGTTTGCGAACATGATCCACATGGAGTACCACGAGTGGAACCGCAAATTCCTGATCAGCCTCCAGACCAAAGTGACCGTACGTTTCAGCAAGACATTGAAGGAACTGCGTGCACTGGAGACAGATAACTATGTCGGGCTCAGTCGGCTCGGAGGGAAGACCATGCTGAATCTTAAGGTTGGCTTGTATGGACTCTATTCGGATGTGGTGGATGGTCACATTGTCGGTGACGTCGATGCGCTCCTGCTCCGCATCTGCCTGGTGCAAGGGGACTACGAATATCAGGTCACACAGGGCTTTAACCACGTACTCCAAACTTTTGACGAGGAAGGACCATGGCATGTTACATGAGCAACAGGGGGAGTGAACAAAATAGAGTTCGAGGTGCGGGTAAAGACAAGGAAGACGACAAGAATGTCCAAAGCGGGTTTACGACCACCGTTGCAATGCCCAGAGGTGATGTTGATAGAATGCCTAGATGGGGCAACATGGATGATGGGCATGTATAAACTCGAAAGTTTGAGGACCGTCTACCCAGACTGCGGGAGAGGGTACATCCTGAGATTGACATCCTGAGTACCGGTACTACTCGACATCAGCCGGGCAGTACGCCAATCCCTGCCTCCAATGGATTGTCCCTACGCAGTGAGAAAACACTGTAAAAACATGCGAAGGACCTTACACTCTCAGAAATATTCAGGGAATAATCCTGAATAGATCAGGCTGCCCATCCACAAATCAATTTCAGGGATTTTACCTGAAATCCAGGGATAATTTCCTGAATTTCAGGAAGAAGTTCCCTGAATGAGACGATTTTCCCTGAAATGCAGGTAAATTTACCACCCTGATTAATAAGTTCCCGACCCTATTCAGGTACGTAAAATTCCCTGAAATTCAGGTAATTCAGCTTTAATTCATGGATGATATACCTCAATTTCAGGAAATTATCCCTGGATTTCAGGTAAAATCCCTGAAATTGAGTTGTGGATGTGCAGCCTGATCTATTCAGGATTATTCCCTGAATATTTCTGAGAGTGTATCAGGGTCAAACATTCTTTGCGAAAGAGAACTTCTTGTTGAGCACAATTCGCAGGCCACGTCCAGGCGACTCATTTGGTGCAATTCCCATGTCACTGGTTCTCGGTATAGGACGTGGAGCAAATGGGATTCTCCCACTTGTCATTTATGCTGGACATACAGATGGTGATATTGTCGGGGACCATGTTTAATGTCGTGGATTCCGGGAGATGTCAATTAACAGTGGAGTAATTGAAGGACATATAAAGTCGTATTCAGGGGCAACTCTTGCTGGGCCCAAACGCCGGGCTGCGAAAGGGCACGTAGACGCCCCTTGACCCGTGGATTACGCGTACACGGCCGTCTCCAAACCAAACTGAGAATCCTTGGTGAAATTGGAAGTGCGAGAACGCTATCAAACCAACGTGATCGATGGCTGCCGCACCGGGACCACTACGACTATGATAAAAGGATCCCCGGTCTCTTCAAGTTAGAATGGACGGGTGAGACCATGATCGCCTTCTGCTCAAACACGTACTATTGCAACGATGAAGGCAACAACAACAACAAATTCAGTTGTAAAGAAATCAATCGTTGGGATAAAAACATAACCAAAGCCCTGTACCTAGATGTACTTCAAAGCCAGACCAGTGACGGTGGGACCAACAAGGACTTTCGTGTCGTCTAGAACCAGATACGCTCCTACATCCAGCAGAGGGACACCTTCGCCTTCTTCTACCCAAAGCGCAAAGTTCTTCCAGATGGTGTGACCCCGACGTATCTGGATATTTTAGAGTGATAGATACCCTAAATATGCTAAAGTGAAGGTGAACTTACACCGCAGATATTTCACTGAACTTCTGTCGTTGACGTTATAATAAGGGATAATAACTGTTGTATATATGTTGTGTTCTCTGTTAAGAAAAGAAAATGTGTTTTTCCTACAAGAATGTGATTTGGTTCTTTCGTATACCGTAGTTAACCAGTTAATGGAGTAGACGCCTCTTGATACTTTGAGAGAGCTGATTCGGTAGCATTGATCTTGGAAATTTGCATATGGTCTTTGTGTCGTTACACAAGGGTCCCGTAGGCAAAACCGATTCACGGAGAATAACGTGCGATACACGCTCGTTTAACCTCGCATTAATATCTGCTCGTGATCTGCTCCAAGTAAAAGGTGGAAATTCATACCTATTGACCTAAAAATTGATCTTTTTATCCGGTATTGTGCGCATGCGTAGGGTCAAAGGTCACTTCTGGTCACGTGACCGGAACCGGAAGTGACGTCACATATGCAATATTTTAGGTCAATAGGTAAGAATTTCACATTTCTATACTACTCGTAGGCTTGTACACGCAGGAAGGCTTGTACACGGATGTATGATTGTACACGGAGGTAGGTTTGTACACGGAGGTAGGCTTGTACAGGACGGTAGGATTGTACACGGAGGTAGACTTGTACGCGGAGATAGGATTGTACACGAAGGTAAGTTTGTACACTGAGGTAGGCTTGTATACGAAGGTAGGCTTGTACACGTATGTAGGATTGTACACGGAGGTAGGTTTGTACACGGATGTGGGCTTGTACACGGAGGTAGGATTGTACACGGAGGTAGGTTTGTACAAAGAGGTAGGATTGTACACGGAGGTAGGTTTGTACACGGAGGTAGACTTGTACACGGAGGTAGGATTGTACACGGAGGTAAGTTTGTACACGGAGGTAGGCTTGTACACGGATGTAGGATTGTTTACGGAGGTAGGTTTGTACACGGATGTAGGCTTGTACATTGAGGCAGGTTTGTACACGGAAGTAGGCTTCTGAATGAAATAACTTACCGGGTCTGAAGTCCGTCAGATAAACCGAGAATCCTTTATACTGGTTATTATCGTCACTGGTGAACTTGAGCGTCAATGATTTCTGAGTTGTTACGTATGTTTGACGAGGCTTTTTATGTCCACACAACCCATTGAAACCTTTGATAAAACGGAACAGAAAGTATATGTGATTGATTGGATGGGCCAATGAAAATACTGCATTAGTTTTTGAAAATTTGAATTGAATTTCTGTAAAATTAAAATGGCTACCACCATATAGCCGTCAAATTTTACACTCCCAGGCAGCCATCGTCCATTATACAATTACAGTCTTTTGATGAGGTCAATATGTGGTTCTGTGGACCTAAGAAAACAAGGTCCACAATACCAATTATTATATGACTGTGCGTGTTATTCTTTCTCCATTGGACCATTCGCCGTCACGTGGCTGTCGCTAATTTTCCATATTGACTCCGAAGCGGGTCCATAAATGTGATATTGACTCGGCGTGACGTATGCGTCTGCTCAGCCAATGAAAATAGTCGTTGGATTGGCCGTCTGTGTACAATTTGGCTGACAGCAGGTACGAGATCGTCGGGAGCAAAGGAAATACCTTATTATATGCTATATTCTAACTGCTTTCACCAATTTAGCGAGAAGGAGACGTCAATGTCATATAATAAAACAATTATAGTCTTTTGATATCGGTCAATATGTGGTTTTGTGGACCTGAGAAAACAATATTCACCTCGGCCTTCGGCCTCGGTAAATATTGTTTTCTCAGGTCTACAAAACCACATATTGACCTCATCAAAAGACTGTAATTGTATAATATTGACCGATATCAAAAGACTATAATTGTTGAAATTGGTGAAAGCAGTTAGAATATTAGATAGAGTGGGGATTTGCTTTGCTCCCGACGAGCTCGGACCTGCTGTCATCCAAAGTGTAAACTGTCGGCCAACCCGACGACTATAATTGTTGAAATTGGTGAAAGCAGTTAGAATATTAGATAGAGTGGGGATTTGCTTTGCTCCCGACGAGCTCGGACCTGCTGTCATCCAAAGTGTAAACTGTCGGCCAACCCGACGACTATTTCCATTGGCTGAGAAGACGCATACGTCACGCCGGGTCAATATCACATTTATAGACACGCTTCGGAGTCAATATGGAAAGTTAGCGGCAGCCACGTGACGGTGAATGGTCAAATGCAGAAAGAGTAACACGCACAGTCAT
>JAVTVY010038643.1:0-16827 GCA_036873755.1 Hanleya hanleyi | reverse complement strand
TCTCGTTATACATTATTCTAATCTACCACACTCACTCATTCATTCACGGAAAGAGGAAAGAAATAAAGCTTGAGCAGTTATCAAAACAACCATGCAAACCGAGAGAACCGATAGTGGTAATAATTCTACGTCATATAGACTTAATGCACATGCATGCAACACAGATATCGCAAATCTTCCAAATTCTACGTAACTTTCAGAGCGATTTGTGTATGGAAGATGGAGTCACGGAGCGCAAAATTTGAGACAGTCTTGATTTGGGTGATATTTTCTTTTGAGATAGATCGGGCCAATAGTTTTATTTGTCGTGCATTTAATAAATATGAAATAACTTGCTGGGTAATTATGTAATAACTTATCATATTCGATTTTTTATGCGGAACTGCACAGACCCGTAGAGTCATATATAAATTGTAGCCACCGCAAGTTTGCGGTTTATGCGCAACTGCACAGACCGGAAGCCCATATAAGTGTATCTACCGCAAGTTCTCTTTTCGGAGACGGTGAAGCAAATTGCGCAATTATACTTGAAAACGTGTGCTTCGGATGCAGGCATATTGTAGTCTTTTACAAACCGAAAACGTATTTGTGCTTATTACAGAAAATTCGTAGTTTCGGTCGTGTCGTTATAGAGTATCCGCACATATAGTGCGAAATGATGCAAAAAAGCGGGAAATTGTAGCAAAGAACATAGCATCCATACGATTTCTCAAAATAATATGTCACGGCGATTTGCCACAGTATAAACCAACCTAATAAAGTGCCATTTCATAGAATTGTAAATTATTTGTTTAACGATTCTCCTCTGTCACTCACAATAATCAGATCGTGACTAGCCCTTTGTCTCATGATCACAAGTTAATGATTACAATCACCTCGTCATTATGTGCAGGGGTTAAGGCGTATACTGTCTCAATGCTGTCCGAACATAAGCTAGGCATATACTTGTCACACTGTTGAGGTTTCCGACTAATCAGTTTTGGAAAAAGTCGTGTCAGCAGTCACTCATCTGTCACAAGTCAGTTTTGATTCCAGGCTATATAAACCGTGACGGCCGTGTTGAATCATATCGCAATCATTTTGCAATACAGAAAAGTCAACCAATTGTCCAGAACAAAATTCCTGACATGGAGAACCACGCCAAGTCTTCGGTGTACGCTGTATGGACCAGAAGCTGTGGATGACATGCTTGAGGAGATGGAAATGGACGAGGAAAATGTCTGATCATTGAAATCTTATGGTTTTGAAAGAAAACAAAAGGCTCTTTTCAGAGCCACTCACTTTCTCCCGAAAGAGGACTTCAAACTAAGCACGCAATTAATATATAGCATTTATACATAAATTGCCCATGCCGAACGGCTTCCCGTTCTCGTTATACATTATTTTAATCTACCACACTCACTCATTCATTCACGGAAGAGGAAAGAAATAAAGCTTGAGCAGTTATCAAAACAACCATGGAAACCGAGAGAAATGATAGCGGTAATAATTCTACGTCATATAGACTTAATGCACATGCATGCAAGACAGATATAGCAAATCTTCCAAATTCTACGTAACTTTCAGAGCGATTTGTGTATGGAAGATGGAGTCACGGAGCGCAAAGTTTGAGACAGTCTTGATTGGGTGATATTTTCTTTTGATATAGATCGGGCCAATAGTTTTATTTGTCGTGCACTTAATAAATATGAAATAACTTGCTGGGTACTTATGTAATAACTTATCATATTCGATTTTTATGCGGAACTGCACAGACCGGTAGAGTCATATATAAATTGTAGCCACCGCAAGTTCGCGGTTTATGCGCAACTGCACAAACCGGAAGCCCACATAAATGTATCTACCGCAAGTTCTCTTTTCGGAGACGGTGAAGCAAATTGCGCAATTATACTTGAAAACGTGTGCTTCGGATGCAGGCATATTGTAGTCTTTAACAAACCGAAAGCGTATTTGTGCTTATTACTGAAAATTCGTAGTTTCGGTCGTGTCGTTATAGAGTATCCGCACATATAGTGCGAAATGATGCAAAATAGCGAGAAATTGTAGCAAAGAACATAGCATCCATACGATTTCTCAAAATAATATGTCAGGGCGATTTGCCACAGTATAAACCAACCTAATAAAGTGCCATTTGATAGAATTATAAATTATTTGTTTAATGATTCTCCTCTGTCACTCACAATAATCAGATCGTGATTAGCCCTTTGTCTCATGATCACAAGTTAATGATTACAATCATCTCGTCATTATGTGCAGGGGTTAAGGCGTATACTGTCTCAATGCTGTCCGAACATAAGCTAGCCATATACTTGTCACACTGTTGAGGTTTCCGACTCATCAGTTTTGAAAAAAGTCGTGTCAGCAGTCACTCATCTTCCACAAGTCAGTTTTGATTCCAGGCTATATAAACCGTGACGGCCGTGTTTAATCATATCGCAATCATTTTGCAATAGAGAAAAGTCAACCAATTGTCCAGAACAAAATTCCTGACATGGAGAACCACGCCAAATTGTATGCTGGTCTTGAAAAAGCAGAATCATCCTTTCAGAGCCTGTGAGCAGATCGTCTTTCTCAACAAACGGCTAGAAGGGTTACAGCAGCGTTACGACAAGGCAAATAGAGAGGGCCGTAAATCATTCCGTTACAACCTCCGCCTACAAATAGCAGCTGGGGAAGGCCTCCGGAATACGTTCTATGAATACGCCTGCAACAACGCTGACCTGGTGACAAGTCTTCGGTGTACGCTGTATGGACCAGAAGCTGTGGACGACATGCTTGAGGAGATGGAAATGGACGAGGAAAATGTCTGATCATTGAAATCTTATGATTTTGAAAGAAAACAAAAGGCTCTTTTCAGAGCCACTCACTTTCTCCCGAAAGAGGACTTCAAACTAAACACGCAATTAATATATAGCATTTATACATAAATTGCCCATGCCGAACGGCTTCCCGTTCTCGTTATACATTATTTTTGATCTACCACGCTCACTCATTCATTCACGGAAAGAGGAAAGAAATAAAGCTTGAGCAGTTATCAAAACAACCATGGAAACCGAGAGAAACGCTAGTGGTAATAATTCTACGTCATATAGACGAGGAAAATGTCTCGTTATACATTATTTTAATATACCACACTCACACATTCATTCACGGAAAGAGGAAAGAAATAAAGCTTGAGCAGTTATCAAAACAACCATGGAAACCGAGAGAAACGATAGTGGTAATAATTCTACGTCATATAGACTTAATGCACATGCATGCAAGACAGATATCGCAAATCTTCCAAATTCTACGTAACTTTCAGAGCGATTTGTGCATGGAAGATGGAGTCACGGAGCGCAAAGTTTGAGATAGTCTTGATTTGGGTGATATTTTCTTTTGAGATAGATCGGGCCAATAGTTTTATTTGTCGTGCATTTAATAAATATGAAATAACTTGCTGGGTAATTATGTAATAACTTATCATATTCAATTTTTTATGCGGAACTGCACAGACCGGTAGAGTCATATATAAATTGTAGCCACCGCAAGTTCGCGGTTTATGAGCAACTGCACAGACCGGAAGCCCATATAAATGTATCTACCGCAAGTTCTCTTTTCGGAGACGGTGAAGCAAATTGCGCAATTATACTTGAAAACGTGTGCTTCGGATGCAGGCATATTGTAGTCTTTTACATACCGAAAGCGTATTTTGTGCTTATTACACAAAATTCGTAGTTTCGGTCGTGTCGTTATAGAGTATCCGCACATATAGTGCGAAATGATGCAAAAAGCGAGAAATTGTAGCAAAGAACATAGCATCCATACGATTTCTCAAAATAATATGTCAGGGCGATTTGCCACAGTATAAACCAACCTAATAAAGTGCCATTTTGATAGAATTGTAAATTATTTGTTTAATGATTCTCCTCTGTCACTCACAATAATCAGATCGTGATTAGCCCTTTGTCTCATGATCACAAGTTAATGATTACAATCATCTCGTCATTATGTGCAGGGGTTAAAGCGTATACTGTCTCAATGCTGTCCGAACATAAGCTAGGCATATACTTGTCACACTGTTGAGGTTTCCGACTCATCAGTTTTGAAAAAAGTCGTGTCAGCAGTCACTCCTCTGCCACAAGTCAGTTTTGATTCCAGGCTATATAAACCGTGACGGCCGTGTTTAATCATGTCGCAATCATTTTGCAATACAGAAAAGTCAACCAATTGTCCAGAACAAAATTCCTGACATGGAGAACCACGCCAAATTGTATGCTGGTCTTGAAAAAGCAGAATCATCCTTTCAGAGAGCCTGTGAGCAGATCGTCTTTCTCAACAAACGGCTAGAAGAGTTACAGCGGCGTTACGACAAGGCAAATAGAGAGGGCCGTAAATCATTCCGTTACAACCTTCGCCTACAAATAGCAGCTGGGGAAGGCCTCCGGAATACGTTCTATGAATACGCCTGCAACAAAGCTGACCTGGTGACAAGTCTTCAGTGTACGCTGTATGGACCAGAAGCTGTGGATGACATGCTTGAGGAGATGGAAATGGACGAGGAAAATGTCTGATCATTGAAATCTTATGATTTTGAAAGAAAACAAAAGGCTCTTTTCAGATCCACTCACTTTCTCCCGGAAGAGGACTTCAAACTAAGCACACAATTAATATATAGCATTTATACATAAATTGCCCATGCCGAACGGCTTCCCGTTCTCGTTATACATTATTTTAATCTACCACACTCACTCATTCATTCACGGAAAGAGGAAAGAAATAAAGCTTGAGCAGTTATCAAAACAACCATGGAAACCGAGATAAACGATAGTGGTAATAATTCTACGTCATATGGACTTAATGCACATGCAAGACAGATATCGCAAATCTTCCAAATTCTACGTAACTTTCAGAGAGATTTGTGCATGGAAGATGGAGTCACGGAGCGCAAAGTTTGAGACAGTCTTGATTGGGTGATATTTTCTTTTGAGATAGATCGGGCCAATAGTTTTATTTGTCGTGCATTTAATAAATAGGAAATAACTTGCTGGGTAATTATGTAATAACTTATCATATTCGATTTTTTTATGCGGAACTGCACAGACCGATAGAGTCATATATAAATTGTAGCCACCGCAAGTTCGCGGTTTATGCGCAACTGCACAGACCGGAAGCCCATATAAATATATCTACCGCAAGTTCTCTTTTCGGAGACGGTGAAGCAAATTGCGCAATTATACTTGAAAACGTGTGCTTCGGATGCAGGCATATTGTAGCCTTTTACAAACCGAAAGCGTATTTGTGCTTATTACAGAAAATTCGTAGTTTCGGTCGTGTTGTTATAGAGTATCCGCACATATAGTGCGACATGATGCAAAAAAACGGGAAATTGTAGCAAAGAACATAGCATCCATACGATTTCTCAAAATAATATGTCAGGGCGATTTGCCACAGTATAACCAACCTAATAAAGTGCCATTTGATAGAATTGTAAATTATTTGTTTAATGATTCTCCTCTGTCACTTACAATAATCAGATCGTGATTAGCCCTTTGTCTCATGATCACAAGTTAATGATTGCAATCATCTCGTCATTATGTGCAGGGGTTAAGGCGTGTACTGTCTCAATGCTGTCCGAACATAAGCTTGGCATATACTTGTCACACTGTTGAGGTTTCCGACTCATCAGTTTTGAAAAAAAGTCGTGTCAGCAGTCACTCATCTGCCACAAGTCAGTTTTGATTCCAGGCTATATAAACCGTGACGGCCGTGTTTAATCATATCGCAATCATTTTGCAATACAGAAAAGTCAACCAATTGTCCAGAACAAAATTCCTGACATGCAGAACCACGCCAAATTGTATGCTGGTCTTGAAAAAGCAGAATCATCCTTTCAGAGAGCCTGTCAGCAGATCGTCTTTCTCAACAAACGGCTAGAAGAGTTACAGCAGCGTTACGACAAGGCAAATAGAGAGGGCCGTAAATCATTCCGTTACAACCTCCGCCTACAAATAGCAGATGGGGAAGGCCTCTGGAAAACGTTCTATGAATACGCCTGCAACAAAGCTGACCTGGTGACAAGTCTTCGGTGTACGCTGTACGGACCAGAAGCTGTGGATGACATGTTTGAGGAGATGGAAATGGACGAGGAAAATGTCTGATCATTGAAATCTTATGATTTTGAAAGAAAACAAAAGGCTCTTTTCAGAGCCACTCACTTTCTCCCGAAAGAGGACTTCAAACCAAGCACACAATTAATATATAGCATTTATACATAAATTGCTCATGCCGAACGGCTTCCCGTTCTCGCTATACATTATTTTAATCTACCACACTCACTCATTCATTCACGGAAAGAGGAAAGAAATAAAGCTTGAGCAGTTCTCAAAACAACCATGGAAACCGAGAGAAACGATAGTGGTAATAATTCTACGTCATATACTTAATGCACATGCATGCAACACAGATATCGCAAATCTTCCAAATTCTACGTATCTTTCAGAGCGATTTGTGTATGGAAGATGGAGTCACGGAGCGCAAAGTTTGAGACAGTCTTGATTGGGTGATATTTTCTTTTGAGATAGATCGGGCCAATAGTTTTATTTGTCGTGCATTTAATAAATATGAAATAACTTGCTGGGTAATTATGTAATAACTTATCATATTCGATTTTTTATGCGGAACTGCACAGACCGGCAGAGTCATATATAAATTGTAGCCACCGCAAGTTCGCGGTTTATGCGCAACTGCACAGACCGGAAGCCCATATAAATGTATCTACCGCAAGTTCTCTTTTCGGAGACGGTGAAGCAAATTGCGCAATCATACTTGAAAACGTGTGCTTCGGATGCAGGCATATTGTAGTCTTTTACAAACCGAAAGCGTATTTGTGCTTATTACAGAAAATTCGTAGTTTCGGTCGTGTTGTTATAGAGTATCCGCACATATAGTGCGACATGATGCAAAAAAACGGGAAATTGTAGCAAAGAATATAGCATCCATACGATTTCTCAAAATAATATGTCAGGGCGATTTGCCACAGTATAAACCAACCTAATAAAGTGCCATTCCATAGAATTGTAAATTATTTGTTTAATGATTCTCCTCCGTCACTCACAATAATCAGATCGTGATTAGCCCTTTGTCTCATGATCACAAGTTAATGATTACAATCATCTCGTCATTATGTACAGGGGTTAAGGCGTATACTGTCTCAATGCTGTCCGAACATAAGCTAGGCATATACTTGTCACACTGTTGAGGTTTCCGACTCATCAGTTTTGAAAAAGTCGTGTCAGCAGTCACTCATCTGCCACAAGTCAGTTTTGATTCCAGGCTATATAAACCGTGACGGCCGTATTTAATCATATCGCAATCATTTTGCAATACAGAAAAAGTCAACCAATTGTCCAGAACAAAATTCCTGACATGGAGAACCACGCCAAATTGTATGCTGGTCTTGAAAAAGCAGAATCATCCTTTCAGAGAGCCTGTGAGCAGATCGTCTTTCTCAACAAAGGGCTAGAAGAGTTACAGCAGCGTTACGGCAAGGCAAATAGAGAGGGCCGTAAATCATTCCGTTACAACCTCCGCCTACAAATAGCAGCTGTGGAAGGCCTCCGGAATACGTTCTATGAATACGCCTGCAACAAAGCTGACCTGGTGACAAGTCTTCGGTGTACGCTGTATGGACCAGCAGCTGTGGATGACATGTTTGAAGAGATGGAAATGGACGAGGAAAATGTCTGATCATTGAAATCTTATGATTTTGAAAGAAAACAAAAGGCTCTTTTCAGAGCCACTCACTTTCTCCCGAAAGAGGTCTTCAAACTAAGCACACAATTAATATATACCATTTATACATAAATTGCCCATGCCGAACGGCTTCTCGTTCTCGTTATACATTATTTTAATCTACCACACTCACTCATTCATTCACGGAAAGAGGAAAGAAATAAAGCTTGAGCAGTTATCAAAACAACCATGGAAACTGAGAGAAACGATAGTGGTAATAATTCTACGTCATATAGACTTAATGCACATGCATGCAACACAGATATCGCAAATCTTCCAAATTCTACGTAACTTTCAGAGCGATTTGTGTATGGAAGATGGAGTCACGGAGCGCAAAAGTTTGAGACAGTCTTGATTGGGTGATATTTTCTTTTGAGATAGATCTGGCCAATAGTTTTATTTGTCGTGCATTTAATAAATATGAAATAACTTGCTGGGTAATTATGTAATAACTTATCATATTCGATTTTTTATGCGGAACTGCACAGACCGGTAGAGTCATATATAAATTGTAGCCACCGCAAGTTCGCGGTTTATGCGCAACTGCACAGACCGGAAGCCCATATAAATGTATCTACCGCAAGTTCTCTTTTCGGAGACGGTGCAGCAAATTGCGCAATTATACTTGAAAACGTGTGCTTCGGATGCAGGCATATTGTAGTCTTTTACAAACCGAAAGCGTATTTGTGCTTATTACAGAGAATTCGTAGTTTCGGTCGTGTTGTTATAGAGTATCCGCACATATAGTGCGACATGATGCAAAAAAACGGGAAATTGTAGCAAAGAACATAGCATCCATACGATTTCTCAAAATAAGATGTCAGGGCGATTTGCCGCAGTATAAACTAACGTAATAAAGTGCCATTTGATAGAATTGTAAATTATTTGTTTAATGATTCTCCTCTGTCACTCACAATAATCAGATCGTGATTAGCCCTTTGTCTCATGATCACAAGTTAATGATTACAATCATCTCGTCATTATGTTCAGGGGTTAAGGCGTATACTGTCTCAATGCTGTCCGAACATAAGCTAGGCATATACTTGTCACATTGTTGAGGTTTCCGACTCATCAGTTTTGAAAAAAGTCGTGTCAGCAGTCACTCGTCTGCCACAAGTCAGTTTTGATTCCAGGCTATATAAACCGTGACGGCCGTGTTTAATCATATCGCAATCATTTTGCAATACAGAAAAGTCAACCAATTGTCCAGAATAAAATTCCTGACATGGAGAACCACGCCAAATTGTATGCTGGTCTTGAAAAGCAGAATCATCCTTTCAGAGAGCCTGTGAGCAGATCGTCTTTCTCAACAAACGGCTAGAAGAGTTACAGCAGCGTTACGACAAGGCAAATAGAGAGGGCCGTAAATCATTCTGTTACAACCTCCGCCTACAAATAGCAGCTGGGAAAGGCCTCCGGAATACGTTCTATGAATACGCCTGCAACAAAGCTGACCTGGTGACAAGTCTTCGGTGTACGCTGTATGGACCCGAAGCTGTGGATGACATGCTTGAGGAGATGGAAATGGACGAGGAAAATGTCTGATCATTGAAATCTTATGATTTTGAAAGAAAACAAAAGGCTCTTTTCAGAGCCATTCACTTTCTCCCGAAAGAGGACTTCAAACTAAGCACACAATTAATATATAGCATTTATACATAAATTGCCCATGCCGAACGGCTTCCCGTTCTCGTTGTACATTATTTTAATCTACCACACTCACTCATTCATTCACGGAAAGAGGAAAGAAATAAAGCTTGAGCAGTTATCAAAACAACCATGGAAACCGAGAGAAACGATAGTGGTAATAATTCTACGTCATATAGACTTAATGCACATGCATGCAAGACAGATATCGCAAATCTTCCAAATTCTACGTAACTTTCAGAGCGATTTGTGTATGGAAGATGGAGCCAAGGAGCGCAAAGTTTGAGACAGTCTTATTAGTGATATTTCTTTTGAGATAGATCGGGCCATAGTTTTATTTGTCGTGCATTTAATAAATATGAAATAACTTGCTGGGTAATTATGTGTAATAACTTATCAGCACCTGATTTTGAAGTGGAACTGCACAGACCGGTAGAGTCATATATAAATTGTAGCCACCCTGCAAGTTCGCGGTTTATGCGCAACTGCACAGACCGGAAGCCCATATAAATGTATCTACCGAAAGTTCTCTTTTCGGAGACGGTGAAGCAAATTGCGCAATTATACTTGAAAACGTGTGCTTCGGATGCAGGCATATTGTAGTCTTTTTACAAACCGAAAGCGTATTTGTGCTTATTACAGAAAATTCGTAGTTTCGGTCGTGTCGTTATAGAGTATCCGCACATATAGTGCGAAATGATGCAAAAAAGCGGGAAATTGTAGCAAAGAATATAGCATCCATACGATTTCTCAAAATAATATGTCAGGGCGATTTGCCACAGTATAAACCAACCTAATAAAGTGCCATTTGATAGAATTGTAAACTATTTGTTTAATGATTCTCCTCTGTCACTCACAATAATCAGATCGTGATTAGCCCTTTGTCTCATGATCACAAGTTAATGATTACAATCATCTCGTCATTATATGCAGCGGTTAAGCCGTATACTGTCTCAATGCTGTCCGAACATAAGTTAGGCATATACTTGTCACACTGTTGAGGTTACCGACTCATCAGTTTTGAAAAAAAGTCGTGTCAGCAGTCACTCATCTGCCACAAGTCAGTTTTGATTCCAGGCTATATAAACCGCGACGGCCGTGTTTAATCATATCGCAATCACTTTGCAGTACAGAAAAGTCAACCAATTGTCCAGAACAAAATTCCTGACATGGAGAACCACGCCAAATTGTATGCTGGTCTTGAAAAAGCAGAATCACCCTTTCAGAGAGCCTGTGAGCAGATCGTCTTTCTCAACAAACGGCTAGAAGAGTTACAGCAGCGTTACGACAAGGCAAATAGAGAGGGCCGTAAATCATTCCGTTACAACCTCCGCCTACAAATAGCAGCTGGGGAAGGACTCCGGAAAACGTTCTATGAATACGCCTGCAACAAAGCTGACCTGGTCTTCGGTGTACGCTGTATGGACCAGAAGCTGTGGATGACATGCTTGAGGAGATGGAAATGGATGAGGAAAATGTCTGATCATTGAAATCTTATGATTTTGAAAGAAAACAAAAGGCTCTTTTCAGAGCCACTCACTTTCTCCCGAAAGAGGACTCCAAACTAAGCACACAATTAATATATAGCATTTATACATAAATTGCCCATGCCGAACGGCTTCCCGTTCTCGCTATACATTATTTTAATCTACCACACTCACTCATTCATTCACGGAAAGAGGAAAGAAATAAAGCTTGAGCAGTTATCAAAACAACCATGGCAACCGAGATAAACGATAGTGGTAATAATTCTAAGTCATATAGACTTAATGCACATGCAAGACAAATATCGCAAATCTTCCAAATTCTACGTAACTTTCAGAGCGATTTGTGTATGGAAGATGGAGTCACGGAGCGCAAAGTTTGAGACAGTCTTGATTGGGTGATTATTTCTTTTGAGATAGATAGGGCCAATAGTTTTATTTGTCGTGCATTTAATAAATATGAGAGAGAGAGAGAGAATTAGGGTTTAACGTCGCATTCCTTAATAAATATGAAATAACTTGCTGGGTAATTATGTAATAACTTATCATATTCGATTTTTTATGCGGAACTGCACAGACCGGTAGAGTCATATATAAATTGTAGCCACCGCAAATTCGCGGTTTATGCGCAACTGCACAGACCGGAAGCCTATATAAATGTATCTACCGCAAGTTCTCCTTTCGGAGACGGTGAAGCAAATTGCGCAATTATACTTGAAAACATGTGCTTCGGATGCAGGCATATTGTAGTCTTTTACAAACCGAAAGCGTATTTGTGCTTATTACAGAAAATTCGTAGTTTCGGTCGTGTCGTTATAGAGTATCCACACATATAGTGCGAAATGATGCAAAAAAGCGAGAAATTGTAGCAAAGAACATAGCATCCATACGATTTCTCAAAATAATACGTCAGGGCGATTTGCCACAGTATAAACCAACCTAATAAAGTGCCATTTGATAGAATTGTAAATTATTTGTTTAATGATTCTCCTCTGTCACTCACAATAATCAGATCGTGATTAGCCCTCTATCTCATGATCACAAGTTAATGATTACAATCATCTAGTCATTATGTGCAGGGGTTAAGGCGTATACTGTCTCAATGCTGTCCGAACATAAGCTAGGCATATAGTTGTCACACTGTTGAGGTTTCCGACTCATCAGTTTTGGAAAAAGTCGTGTCAGCAGTCACTCATCTGCCACAACTCAGTTTTGATTCCAGGCTATATAAACCGTGACGGCCGTGTTTAATCATATCGCAATCATTTTGCAATACAGAAAGGTCAACAAATTGTCCAGAACAAAATTCCTGACATGGAGAACCACGCCAAGTTGTATGCTGGTCTTGAAAAAGCATAATCATCCTTTCAGAGAGCCTGTGAGCAGATCGTCTTTCTCAACAAACGGCTAGAAGAGTTACAGCAGCGTTACGACAAGGCAAATAGAGAGGGCCGTAAATCATTCCGTTACAACCTCCGCCTACAAATAGCAGCTAGGGAAGGCCTCCGGAAAACGTTCTATGAATACGCCTGCAACAAAGCTGACCTGGTGACAAGTCTTCGGTGTACGCTGTATGGACCAGAAGCTGTGGATGACATGCTTGAGGAAATGGAAATGGACGAGGAAAATGTCTGATCATTGAAATCTTGTGATTTTGAAAGAAAACAAAAGGCTCTTTTCAGAGCCACTCACTTTCTCCCGAAAGAGGACTTCAAACTAAGCACACAATTAATATATAGCATTTATACATAAATTGCCCATGCCGAACGGCTTCCCGTTCTCGTTATACATTATTTTAATCTACCACACTCACTCTTTCATTCACGGAAAGAGAAAAGAAATAAAGCTTGAGCAGTTATCAAAACAACCATGGAAACCGAGATAAACGATAGTGGTAATAATTCTACGTCATATAGACTTAATGCACATGCAAGACAGATATCGCAAATCTTCCAAATTCTACGTAACTTTCAGAGCGGTTTGTGTATGGAAGATGGAGTCACGGAGCGCAAAGTTTGAGACAGTCTTGATTGGGTGATATTTTCTTTTGAGATAGATAGGGCCAATAGTTTTATTTGTCGTACATTTAATAAATATGAAATAACTTGCTGGGTAATTATGTAATAACTGATCATATTCGATTTTTTATGCGGAACTGCACAGACCGGTAGAGTCATATATAAATTGTAGCCACCGCAAGTTCGCGGTTTATGCGCAACTGCACAGACCGGAAGCCCATATAAATGTATCTAACGCAAGTTCTCCTTTCGGAGACGGTGAAGCAAATTGCGCAATTATACTTGAAAACGTGTGCTTCGAATGCAGGCATATTGTAGTCTTTTACAAACCGAAAGCGTATTTGTGCTTATTACAGAAAATTCGTAGTTTCGGTCGTGTTGTTATAGAGTATCCGCACACATAGTGCGAAATGATGCAAAAAAGCGGGAAATTGTAGCAAAGAACATAGCATCCATACGATTTCTCAAAATAATATGTCAGGGCGATTTGCCACAGTATAAACCAACCTATTAAAGTGCCATTTGATAGAATTGTAAATTATTTGTTTAATGATTCTCCTCTGTCACTCACAATAATCAGATCGTGATTAGCCCTTTATCTCATGATCACAAGTTAATGATTACAATCATCTAGTCATTATGTGCAGGGGTTAAGGCGTATACTGTCTCAATGCTGGCATGGAGAACCACGCCAAATTGTATGCTGGTCTTGAAAAAGCAGAATCGTCCTTTCAGAGAGCCTGTGAGCAGATCGTCTTTCTCAACAAACGGCTACAAGAGTTACAGCAGCGTTACGACAAGGCAAATAGAGAGGGCCGTAAATCATTCCGTTACAACCTCCGCCTACAAATAGCAGATGGGGAAGGCCTCCGGAAAACGTTCTATGAATACGCCTGCAACAAAGCTGACCTGGTGACAAGTCTTCGGTGTACGCTGAACGGACCAGAAGCTGTGGATGACATGTTTGAGGAGATGGAAATGGACGAGGAAAATGTCTGATCATTGAAATCTTATGATTTTGAAAGAAAACAAAAGGCTCTTTTCAGAGCCACTCACTTTCTCCCGAAAGAGGACTTCAAACTAAGCACACAATTAATATATAGCCTTTATACATAAATTGCCCATGCCGAGCGGCTTCCCGTTCTCGTTATACATTATTTTAATCTATCACACTCACTCATTCATTCACGGAAAGAGGAAAATAATAAAGCTTGAGCAGTTATCAAAATAACCATGGAAACCGAGATAAACGATGGTGGTAATAATTCTACGTCATATAGACTTAATGCACATGCTAGACAGATATCGCAAATCTTCCAAATTCTACGTAACTTTCAGAGAGATTTGTGTATGGAAGATGGAGTCACGGAGCGCAAAGTTTGAGACAGTCTTGATTGGCTGATATTTTCTTTTGAGATAGATCGGCCCAATAGTTTTATTTGTCGTGCATTTAATAAATATGAAATAACTTGCCGGGTAATTATGTAATAACTTATCATATTCGATTTTTTATGCGGAACTGCAAAGACCGGTAGAGTCATATATAAATTGTAGCCACCGCAAGTTCGCGGTTTAAGCGCAACTGCACAGACCGGAAGCCCATATAAATGTATCTACCGCAAGTTCTCCTTTCGGAGACGGTGAAACAAATTGCGCAATTATACTTGAAAACGTGTGCTTCGGATGCAGGCATATTGTAGTCTTTTACAAACCGAAAGCGTATCTGTGATTATTACAGAAAATTCGTAGTTTCGATCGTGTTGTTATAGAGTATCCGCACATATAGCGCGAAATGATGCAAAAAAGCGGGAAATTGTAGCAAAGAGCATAGCATCCATACGATTTCTCAAAATAATATGTCAGGGCGATTTTCCACAGTCACCAACCTAATAAAGTGCCATTTGATAGAATTGTAAATTATTTGTTTAATGATTCTCCTCTGTCACTCACAATAATCAGATCGTGATTAGCCCTTTGTCTCATGATCACAAGTTAATGATTACAATCATCTCGTCATTATATGCAGCGGTTAAGCCGTATACTGTCTCAATGCTCTCCGAGCATAAGCTAGGCATATACTTGTCACACTGTTGAGGTTTCCGACTCATCAGTTTTGAAAAAAAGTCGTGTCAGCAGTCACTCATCTGCCACAAGTCCGTTTTGATTCCAGGCTATATAAACCGTGACGGCCGTGTTTAATCATATCGCAATCATTTTGCAATAGAGAAAGGTCAACCAGTTGTCCAGAACAAAATTCCTGACATGGAGAACTACGCCAAATTGTATGCTGGTCTTGAAAAAGCAGAATCAACCTTTCAGAGAGCCTGTGAGCAGATCGTCTTTCTAAACAAACGGCTAGAAGAGTTACAGCAGCGTTACGACAAGGCAAATAGAGAGGGCCGTAAATCATTCCGTTACAACCTGCGCCTACGAATAGCAGCTGGGGAAGGCCTCCGGAAAACGTTCTATGAATACGCCTGCAACAAAGCTGACCTGGTGACAAGTCTTCGGTGTACGCTGTACGGACCAGAAGCTGTGGATGACATGCTTGAGGAGATGGAAATGGACGAGGAAAATGTCTGATCATTGAAATCTCATGATTTTGAAAGAAAACAAAAGGCTCTTTTCAGAGCCACTCACTTTCTCCCGAAAGAGGACTTCAAACTAAGCACACAATTAATATATAGCATTTATACATAAATTGCCCATGCCGAACGGCTTCCCGTTCTCGTTATACATTATTTTAAACTACCACACTCACTCATTCATTCACGGGAAGATGAAAGAAATAAAGCTTGAGCAGTTATCAAAACAACCATGGAAACCGAGATAAACGATAGTGGTAATAATTCTACGTCATATAGACTTAATGCACATGCTAGACAGATATCGCAAATCTTCCAAATTCTACGTAACTTTCAGAGAGATTTGTGTATGGAAGATGGAGTCACGGAGCGCAAAGTTTGAGACAGTCTTGATTGGCTGATATTTTCTTTTGAGATAGATCGGCCCAATAGTTTTATTTGTTGTGCATTTAATAAATATGAAATAACTTGCCGGGTAATTATGTAATAACTTATCATATTCGATTTTTTATGCGGAACTGCACAGACCGGTAGAGTCATATATAAATTGTAGCCACTGCAAGTTCGCGGTTTATGCGCAACTACACAGACCTGAAGCCCATATAAATGTATCTACCGCAAGTTCTCTTTTCGGAGACGGTGCAGCAAATTGCGCAATTATACTTGAAAACGTGTGCTTCGAATGCAGGCATATTGTAGTCTTTTACAAACCGAAAGCGTATTTGTGCTTATTACAGAAAATTCGTAGTTTCGGTCGTGTTGTTATAGAGTATCCGCACATATAGTGCGAAATGATGTAAAAAAGCGGGAAATTGTAGCAATGAACATAGCATCCATACGATTTCTCAAAATAATATGTCAGGGCGATTTACCACAGTATAAACCAACCTAATAAAGTGCCATTTGATAGAATTGTAAATTATTTGTTTAATGATTCTCCTCTGTCACTCACAATAATCAGATCGTGATTAGCCCTTTGTCTCATGATCACAAGTTAATGATTACACTCATCTCGTCATTATATGCAGGGGTTAAGACGTATACTGTCTCAATGCTGTCCGAACATCAGCTAGGCATATACTTGTCACACCGTTGAGGTTTCCGACTCATCAGTTTTGAAAAAAGTCGTGTCAGCAGTCACTCATCTGCCACAAGTCAGTTTTGATTCCAGGCTATATAAACCGTGACGGCCGTGTTTAATCATATCGCAATCATTTTGCAATAGAGAAAGGTCAACCAGTTGTCCAGAACAAAATTCCTGACATGGAGAACTACGCCAAATTGTATGCTGGTCTTGAAGAGGCAGAATCAACCTTTCAG
>JAVTVY010038642.1:0-16861 GCA_036873755.1 Hanleya hanleyi | reverse complement strand
AAACAACTGTTCAAGGACATGCTGCCATTGGAGTATCCCGCACTGACAGAAAGCGAGTCTGACGCATAACTATGACTGCTTATTTTCGGACAAAGATAAAGGAGAAAAATGACGGAAATATACGACGGTGCTTCTGACATATAACGTATCAACGATGGGTTCTCATTGAACACTGAGAAAACGAAGAGATGACGAAGATGGCCGAAATGGTGCTGAAGTACGACATTGAGGGTTTTTTGCATCGTACACTGATAAGCGGGGGCTTCAGACTAATGTCACTCTGTAGTTTAATGACCTGTAAACATGTCCATAACGGCTCACTGACCATAGGTATGATATAACATCCGGCGCGGTAAAATTTACGAAACGCGAGGTTTCTCTCTCTCTCTCTCTCTCTCTCTGTCTGGCGTCGACGGGCGTCAAGACGGGCGTCGGCGTGCGTTGGCGTGCGTTTACGGGCGTTCATACTGACGGTGGCGAGCGTTAACGAGCGTTACCGCCTTAGGATTGGTGTTGTCGGCGGGTAGAGAATAGTGTTCCTATATTCCCTGACGTTATTCCAGACTGTTGATCGTTTGTCTTTCGAGAGAATAAGTCTGATGTCTATTATTTCGTGGCTATGCAGAATCCGATGCTAATATAATTGGACGTCGATGACGTTCTTTAAAACTCGCTCTGCTTTCACGTCGAGAGCCTTCCCGACCATTAGGATCAATGTTGCCCCACCTAGAGCTAGGTGAGTGAAATTTCCTCTATATTTATCTTAAAGTCCGTTCTTTCCGCTTTTTAGCGATCTGGGAAAATTCATAATTTTTTCATTCACACAACCCATCACTTGACCGAAGTCCTTTCTCCACGTGGACAGAGTAACCCGAGGTCAAATATCATAGGTCAAACATCTCCCATTTTTCTTCTCTTTTTCCTCCGGCCATTTTCCCTCCGTATCAAGAGAAGTGCGACCAAATTTCGCCTTTATACACTACTGTTGAAGTTTGAATGGAAAAGGACGAGAAGGATTTTGCGGTCGGATTTAACGGATTGTCACGGTATTTGAATTTTGTTTTTCTTAACTTTCATGAATTGTCTGACTGAGTTCGCATAGAACAACCAACATTGCTGTCTTTGTTATGGCTTCGTTTACAGAAGCGACGCATTCTGTTCATCTATCGCGAAAAAAACATAAATCTTTCTAATTCGCAATTACTTTTGCCTCGCAGTCCGAGTGGAAGTGCTTGAGTTTAACCTCAGCATTTTCCTACATAATAAATATTGTTAGTGGTGGAGCTTAAGTCATGGCGAAAGATTTATTCCTTACTGAAAATGAAACCGAAATGCTTAGTACTTAGAGGTACTGACGCTTTTTTCTTATCTATCCAAGAAAGGATACGAGGCGAAGAGGTGTATACACATGCTATGAAGAGACGTACACGGGGTTATAATTTTAGATTTCGCGGATATTTCATATCATGATCTGACAAATACAGAGGTCTATAATGTCAGATTCCCAGACACGTGTATCTTTTCGCCGATAGGTACCATATTCTCCCGACTGAACAACTGTCGAGATCTGTTTTATTATCCTATAGAACAAAGTCCATTTTATTTGAGCGTTAATAGACCGGAACGGGTCTTCGACATTTTACACGCCCGATACCTCCTATTTTTTTCTCTTTTTTGGTATACCCTTTCAGCTTTGAGAGTGCGCTTTTACATCTTACAATGGATTAGGCGAGGTGTACGGAAGAAAGCATGTGGTCTAGGCCATATATTAAATTTTGAGTTTTCTACGGCCCCCCTGATGAGGATATGCCTGGGATATGTTTATATATCATAGATATAGCCCGAAAATATCCGAAACACTGATCTGAGCGTACTTAACATGTGTACACCTACTACAATATCAGGCAGATGTCGGGTTAAAACACGCCAGGAACGTGGATGTGTTCATGAACAATTCTTCTTCTCACATTTCACACCGCTTTAAACATATGAAAAAACCTTTCTTGAATCGCATTCCGCACAGATAGTATTTATTTATTTATAAACTATTTCAATCATGGAAATTTCCATAGAGAGGATTGGGTAACATAGGATCAAATCGAAGGGCTGGTACATTAAGTTTATGTAGATATTCACTGTACCCATTTACTGAAGGAAATGTCACCTCCAGTTACAGCTATGCCGTATTGAACATGACAACTGATATTCAGTTACATTTTCAATGCCTGATTTGTAAAACAGAGCGGACGCAATGGAATGGCTACGGATTTCTCCTTGCAATACAATACTCGAGGGGTAGAGGCTACTGGCTTGCTAGAAGTTATCCGCTTCCACTTTTTCAACCCAAGAAAATTACGAGAAAATATTCTTTCGTTAAAATTTACCAGTATAAGGTGCAAGATATAGCTTGTCATCGGTAATAGACCCTAGTTAGGACCAGGGGGACTAAGTCAGGAATTTATATCGGTCGTCGACTACTTCAACACCATATATTATTCTACATGTTTAAGATATTCCATTTTTGTTTTGTTCTTCCCGTGTTTCTGCTTTTGATACTCGTTGTCAAGAGGTCATGTGCCAATTTTGGGTCTATACGAATCGGTGGAGGAGTTTATACATGTACTCAGGCTCTGTCGCTATTAGATCTAATGGGCCTTTATTCCAAATACATGGGACTGTAAAGGGCAACGCATCCTATTGCCACACCGTTCCAAGCGAGTGGACGTACTAAACCGCCATTGCTCACAGAACATGGGGCTATCAGAGAAATACTAGCCGTGTTACTGATCTACTTCGGTAGTCTTCAGGTGTACATATACCGAATTGTTCAGAGCGAAAGTGTTCCATGTAACTTTAAAAAAATTCTGAACACGAGTGCAAACTTCGCCGGATCAAACGTATAGGCAATATTAAAACCCTTATATTAAGATAGCGTAATTCCAAAATAACGAAAATATTGTAATATTAAAACTGTAAATGGAGAAATCTAGGTAGCTGACGTATTTCAGAGTACAGCCCCAACCAGGTCCAGTCAAATCTTCCGAAAGAGAAATATCTAATTATGCGCAAACAATTTAAAACAGGAGAAACCAACACTGTATGATACCGTAAATTATTACCCGCTACAAGTCCAATGTATTCATTCGTTAATGAGACAAATCTTGCCCTATCTATATTTAAGGCTACCTTTTTATTTTAACTTTTCAAGCAGCCTAAACTTCGAGAATGTGAATTGTGTGGAAGGGGGTGAGGGCGGGGGGGGGGTGTCCAGGTTAAACTTCATACATAGCTCCACACACACACACATCATATACATGTATATCTCCCTTGTGTGAACCTATCACTCTTTGTTAGACATTATTCAACTACTTTCAAGGTCATCCATTCTTTAAATGCATTCATCCCTCCCCAAATAACCTTCCATTGTAACCATCCACGTCTTTGTTATATACATGTAGTGTGTTTAACATAACATACATGTATTGGAAGACTATACATGTATTTCAACATACGGGCCTATCATTCCACAGAACCGGCTGTAAGGACTGTAAGGGGCAAAGCGTTTATATTGTCATTTATATTTATATTTTCTGAATACCAGTGCAAACTTCGACGGACCAAAAGTAGGTAATATAAAAACCGATATATTCCTACGAAGTATAGGCTACCATCTGCAAATTGTCCGGTAGTCAGCGAGTCCATTCGAATTCTTTCGTCGGCAAAATAAGGATAACCGATGACATTAGAACCTTGATTTTTTTTGCATGAAGGTGCATTAGGAGACTGTTACCAGCAAGTTCTGACCTGACCTACTTTGATGAAAACTTTTGGTGAATTTGATGAAAATCACTGATGATTCTGACTTGGGCTGTTCCCATCTTAATACAGGCAGGATTTCAACTTGGGGCGGAGGATTTCCGAGAGCTCAGTGCGCGTCGGAGTTCTAATGCCTACTCTACTTCGTAGCTCCTGTGGCGTCAGCCACACTGCCATGTTAAGATGGTGTAATTCCAAAATACCTGAAATATTGTAATATTGAAACAGTAAATGGAGAAATCTAAGTACAGTCCCAACCAGATCTTCGAAGGAGGAACTTCTAACTTTTGCCGGCATCATTGAAAACTGATGACCGCTTCTCTCTTGCAGGAAACAAGCCTATGTTTATGTATAGTATGATTGTCTTTTTGAATTTGATGCTAATAGTGTAATTCAGAATTATGAATGAGTGAGCAGACGCTTGTAATTTTGAGCACAAACCAATTTAAAACACCAGAAACACCCACATGAACAATAGTATACATTGAAAAATCATTAGGAAAAATCCCTGCAAATTAGCCGTATACTTTTGATCTTTTTAAACACACAAAACCCCCTATATTTAACTTAATATATTTTAAATATAGAATTATAAACACACCGTTTTACCTTTTTATTATTTGTGAAAGGGGGGGAGAGTATTGTGAGTTAAACGTTTAGCTTCACACACTCACCGTATTCATGTATCTCTCCCTTGTGTGAGCCTATGACTCTTTGTAAAACATTATTCTACTATTTCAAGGCCATCCATTGTTGAAAAGCATTCATCCATCCACAAATAACCCTCCATTGTAACCCCTACCCTCTTTAAAGTACATGTACTGCGTTTAACATAGCATACATGTATTGGGCCAATATACACCTATTTTTAACATCAAAGAATATACATGTATCCACGGCCTTTTTCTCAAAAACGGCTGGTACCAAAATGATGACGTCACGTCACATACAGGTCACATAGTGGTCCTGGTTTCAGCCGGGCATCTTAACTACTGACGTCGCATGTGACTCTTGACCCTCGTCTCTTACAGTCAACAAATTCTTCCATTGGCTCATTGAAATATGGCAGATCACGTGACGTAATTCTACAAACACTGTTGGCACCGTGCCAGCGAGTTTGATATTCGCAATGTGTAGCCTTGATCTGTTAAGGTCAGTATGTAGTGGAACGTGAAATGGCCTCAGCTGAGATGTCATATACACAAGATGTAAGCCTCCAAAGTTGAACTACAATCATGATAGTTTCTAGCTAGACACCTGTAAATATGTATATTTGTAAATTGCTGTTGATGTTATTGAAGTTCACAGTGAATCCTCTAAACTCAACCACACGATTGAAATCCACCTGTCAGTTTACCTCGATCTGCCAATGTCTTGTTCTGAACACCCCCCCCCCCCACAACTTTAGTATGCTGTTGAAATTCTCTCCCAGTCAGTCACGATAGTTATTAGAAGATTTACTGTAACTCCATCATGTCTCTATGTATTTAGTAGCATAGTTTTCTATTGTGTTGGTGACTGTTTTCACCTACTACCTACTTTGTTAATAGATACATGTATGTACTGCCTCCGTCTCGCCATACTTTGTTTATATGTGCAAAGTCTTGCAATGAACTGATTGATTGATTGATATATACTAGTAGTGCAATAGTGCACCTCACACATATGTAGTTCAGTTGTATTTCTACATGTACATTAGGTGATTTCACCTAATGTAAAAACTTCAATCAATCATTCTTGTACACCATCATTCTCTGCTCTAGGGCGCTGTGATTAAAATGATTCTGATTCTGATTCCCCAAACCTCTGCGAATCCCTTACTGTCCAGAAGTGTCTTTGAAGTAACTTTGAAGTAACTTTAAAGTGTGGCCATATTTTAACCTTGAAGTGCAAGGCTCAGAGTCAGAAGTGTGCTTGCAGTGTGGGTATTGTTTTGTAGCAATGCCATATAAGGGCATTGAAGTCACAATGAAGTAACTTGGAAGTACTTTTGAAGTGTGCCTCAAATATGTTAATAAAGTACTGCAAAGGCATTTCATCGACACTTCCACAGAAGGGTAACCTTCATAGGCACTTCTGAAGTGCTCTTGAAGTACCTAATTAGAATATTTGAGGCACTTCAATGTCCTTATATGGCAAGGCACTTCATCCACTCTTCTACAGAAGGATACCTTTCATATGCACTTCTGAAGTGCTCTTGAAGTACCTTATTAGTATCATAGCAAATCCGTGTAATAAAAGGTATGTAGCCATGAGATATTTACTTTCCCGCAAAAGAAGACACAAATATATATTTGAGCACAGAACGTTTTATTTAGAGAAAACACTGAGAGTGAGACAAAACAGTACATCATAAAATATTTACAATAAACCTGATGGTTCTTAACAAAAAACGTGTAGTTTATATAACCGCCAGTACAAATCCTTGAGACAAAATACAGCACGGTACTATATATGTATGTATTTACATGCAGTCTTTGGTATGAGAATTTATTGCAGTATTAGTATTATTATTCAAGGGTGACCATGTTCTTGTCCAACTTGAACTTGAAGCAGCAGATCTTTCGAAGGATAGTTGCCCTGAGGTCCACTTGGACGTAATCCAACCTTTGCTGAAACCCACCAGTCTGAATTGTGGACTTCTTGGCCTGTGGCGATAAATACATGCATATAATTAAAACCTGATCAGTTGTATATATGGTTCCATATGACATGCAATCCAGTTTTTTTTTAATACACTCAGAATGATTGAATAGGTTGACTACCATAAAGGGTAAAGAATGGAACACATCCGTACGATTTACAAAAGATTGATGAAGATGTCTATTATCCTTTCTTTAGTACTCCATGATATAAAACAAGGGAGATAAACAGTTTGTGTGATGTTCTAACCAATATACACTATGAAGAAATCAACCATACCTAGGTGTGCTCATTAAATTTCCCATCAGTCGAGTGGCTGCTTGAAGTGACCCGAGTTCCTTGTAGCAGCTGTATTCTGGAATATGAAAGTATACAATGTAAGAATTGAAGAGAAACAGTCATGTGAATTTTTATAATTTGTCTTTGTTAATTTCTGTTTCAACTGAATCTCCATACAGGGTTTCAAATAACAAATAAATGCTTATTAAGTACAAATTGTATCTTAAATTTTTGAAATGAAATAAATCTATGAAATGAAAGGTTTTCATTTCTCAAGATGTGGGTAGAAATGTACAATTGAAGTGTGTGAAGATCATTAGCTTTGGTATAGGAATAATGCAATCAATAGACGAGGAAAATATAGCCTGTTATAATGATGAAAAGTTTAATCATTATTGATTATACTTTTTCTGATTACAGCTAAAAATAGGTTATGCTAACATTTCATTATCAATATATTTTAAAACATATTTCTTTACCATTTTGTCAAAAATCTGGTATGGAAATATTCTACAATCTTCTGCAAGGAACAAAAATCAATAAATTTTATAAATCAATAAACAGATCAAAACAATAAGATTATTTATTTAGAGCTACCATCCCCCCAACCAGTTAAATCCACCTGTTTTGACATGAACAGGAAGTATACAGGCAGCTTTGTGATAAGAATATCTCACCCTCAGGGGATTTCCTCCAGGGGTGCATGTCAATCTTCATATGAGGTCCCCAAGCCTGGGGTTTCCAAGCTGACAATTCACGCTATCATAACAAAGGCAATCCACACTGCCTAAGGAACCTGGGTAGATCTGAAAGTGATATTGAGACAGAGATATGGATATTTCTTTGTGAAAGCCATGCTAGATGACCCATTAAATTTGACAGCAATTATAAGGTGAAATACATTATTGCAACCTGCAGTCCATATAGCAATATTTATTGAGGCCAATATCAATTTTTTAATATGCCAAGTACATGTCAAGAGAAACTTGTTGATAATAATAGCTGATACTCTCAGGTCTACATCACTGTTCAGCTCAGTTCTTTGCTTATTAAGTTATGAAAAACAGAAAAATTATAGTTATATGTATTATTTACTTACCATATCACTAGCTGCACTCATCACCATCTGCAATACAGTTCTTCAAACCTCCATAGTTCCAGCTTAACATGAATATACATTCATCTGATTTTTGCAGTTGTTGGTCAGCCATTTTGTTTGTTGTCGACTGGTGGCGCCCCCAGTGTTCAATTAAATTTTTAAGGGCAGATAACTCCACCCATTTTGACGAGACAGTTAAAAGGATAAAGATTATCAGAAACAGAAATTATATATATATATATATTATATTTAAACAAGTGATAATAATGATGAGGATAATATAATATAAAGTATTCTTTAATGGGCATTTTTTGTTGCTGACATTATGTTATGTTAGAACTGATTCTTTTAAGAATATTTTCCCATTTTGTCCAATTTTACTATAAAATTATGGATTTGGAATGATTATAAAATCTGGATTCAACAAGATTTCTTATCTAATACGATACTGTTTTGATAACACTAATATGTGAGAGACTGATATTATTAACATATTTATTTTATTCAAATGGGAACCCATGGTACTGATCACTTTAAAAGACCCCCAAAAGTGTTCACAGTTCTGAGTAATATGTCAGTAACCACATGTGAATATTTTACACAGTTGCAGCTATTTTGAACTGTGAAGTACAAATCTGATGTTTAGTGGTTTCATTGAAATGAGATTTGATGTCACTGAGTGAAATCAAATCAGCCAACTTTAAGCTAATTAATATCATTGAAACTTGTATACATGTAGCTCTAATTTATAATGTTATGTTACTGTAACACTTTGTGGGAAAATTCCAATAATCTAGAAATCCTATCGATTTTTCAGAATCTTATATAGGATTTTTTAGAATCTTATATCATTTTTCAGGATTTTCAGAATCTTATAGGATTTTTTAGAATCTTATAGAATTTTTTTAATCTTATATGATTTTTTTCAGAATCTTATAGGATTTTTCAGAATCTTATATGATTTTTTAGAATCTTATAGGAGTTTTCAAAATCTTATAGGCTCCTATAAGATATTTTTTGTAAGGGGAAGTCCCTCAAGATATGCTATAAAACTGACAAAGTCCAAGAAGTGTCTTTGAGGAGTACCTCAGATTATGCCGAACAATAACTAAGTCTCAGAAGTGTCCCTGGAGTCCCTCAAGTTTTGCTGAAGAACTGACAAAGTCCATGAAGTGTCTTTGAGGAGTACCTTGGATTATGCCGAACAAAAACCTTTGAAGTGTGCCGGTATTTTTCTCCGTTGTTGAAGTGCCTTTTCAGTGTACTCTTCAGAGGCACTTCTAGGCACACTTCACATGAAGTGTGATACTTCTGGACAGTAAGGGATATGCCCATATTTGAGCGAAGAATTATTAGAGAACATAACTTTGGGCGCTCTATCGTCATATGATGAGCACTATCCGACGACTCAGCGTCCTGTGGACTCTCTGACATGGGAAGTAGAACTCTTCTGTTGCTGGAGGAGAAAAAAAATACATTCGTCTATTTCCACTCTTATACAAGTTCGTTCGTTCGTTTGCTATAATCATAGCTCCTACAAAAACAGTGATGCTGCGTGACTACAAATGTACAGAAAACGATACAATCTGTTGCAGGGCGAGCATATGTATACAGAAGATTATCCGGTTCCGTAAAACGAAATCAGTCTTCAACTGTTAGGCTCGACAGCAAGCGCCACCGAGTTATCTATTCGGTATGAAAATATGCGGCATTCACCCCTTTATTGCAGAGCATAAACAATTTCCACAAAAGGTTATTGAATATGATCGTCCAGTTACCGTTGTTGTTGCACCCAATTTGTCCAGTAGCGATAACGACTTCCGGTTTCGGAAACGGCGACCTCTATGAGGCCAAGTCTATTTTATTAGCTGTTTAACCAACCAATCTACTTTGAAAGTACTAAATTAAACTAAACATTCTATTTGAGAAGTGATTGTGATTTGTTCGGCCAATTATACAATGTCAGATATGGACATCTTACGGTAGCAGAAATTATGCTCTTCACTATGGACATCATTGGCCTGAAATCCATTCTCAATGCAGATATACTCTTCCTATCGGCTAGGCCATTCAAAATATGTGTTTGCATTGGTATAATGTACCTCTTTGTTTTATACCGAACTTGTGATATTCAATATATTTTGTATTATGTTATAAATGTTACTGGTACAAACCATGAAAAATACCATTCATGATTGTATTTCGAGGGCCTGAATATCTGTAGTGATTGTAATAAAAGCACTTCAACTTGATAAATAAGTGTGTTCCCATTGATTTCGCATTATTCACTGCTATTCCCTCTTCCAGATATCCGATTTGTCGGGCTACACCAGCCCCCCTCCCCCTCCCATTAAAACAGCTAGCCAATTAGGCCAAAGAAAATATACCTTCTAAGGGCCATTCCAAAATTACATAACACGTTTTTACATTTTAGCATCAAAGAAGATAACGCCATATGAACGGGTTACCTAATTTTAGAATGGTCACCTACATTGCATGTAAAAAGCAATACCTTGTTAATTTCCTTAAGTTAACGACGTAAACACATTTGTCGATGAGAGTGATATTTAATAGGCCTACCCAGACAAACACATTGGACTGATGTGTATTCCTCGTAATCCTTCATGTTTTGAAGATGCACCAAAATTGACTTCAGAATGATACAAAGATTTAAAAACAAATACTGGTACTTTGTACAATTATCTCCCTAGTTTAATCCGTGGCGTGTCCCAATCCTCCTACTCATCCTCACCCGCTTTATTCACAACACTTTAAATAATAAGTGTCTTGAAATAAAACACTTTTCTATCCTCACTTTAAAAACGCATTTCGTATCTTAAACTAAAGCACCAGTGTTCCTACGCAAAACACCAGTGTTCATAAGCAAAACACTAGTGTTTTTCAAGTGTCTTGAGCAAAGAAGTGTTTTAAGTACCGGATACAAACTAATGGGCGCAAAGTGTTTTTAAAGTGGGAACAGAAAAGTATTTTATTTCAAGACACTTTATATTTACAGTGAATATATTATTCAAGGCGCCGGCCAGGGAGAACCAGTGGGGTGAGAGACATGGGGTGTTCACTACATGAGATCCCTTGGGCCAGGCTTGCACCCTACAGTACAATGTGTCGACTGCGCATGCGCGATGAGTAGTATAGAAAGTGCACAACTGGTGGCATAGGTGGGTTACGGAGAACCAGTGGGGTGAGAGACATCCGTCACGACTCCATCAGTTATTTACTACAACGCGAAAGTGTGTTACTAAAACATTGATGACATTGTCATATCAACGCTTTAGTGTGTTAAATTACTGTCATGCATTCCTTCTCGGGCATCTTATCCAGGGCCTCTAATATCATATTCCTGATATCCTGATCCTCGTCATCCTTATCTTTGTTACGTAATTGCATGGAATGACTGCATCACCCCCTTTCTCATGCACTGGAGGCCAAGGTGGAAAACTTTGTCGCGGCTCGTCTCTGGCTTCCGCAAAGACTGAATAACCAGAACAAATCAGTTTTTGAAGACTGAACTAAGACCCCAGGGGGCATGGCCGATTGGAAGTCCTGCAACATCTGCGAGTTTGAGAAACCTCTGAAGTCGCATCAGTCTTTGATTTGATGCTGATGCTGATCTGATGGTGATGCTGATCCCCCCCCCCCGCCCCCGCCCACCCCCTTCGTTTTGGGAGACTTTTATTGCGATTATCCTGAAATTATTCACTGGCTTCTGGTGAAAATATACATTTTTCCTGGCAAACAATTAGTTTTCATCAATTTTTTTTAACGGCCAGTTGTCTAGGTCGACTATACGCATGGAAGTGGCATAAAAGATAAATGTGACGGGACTCAGTTACGTGTTTTCGGAACCGGCTAAACGACAAGCAGTTGATAAAAATGTTATAAATAAAAAATCAGAAATGGTATGAATCCACTTTTTCTACGATAGATTATTGGGTTGTTGCCGATACTTTCCAGCAGACTGCGATTGAATATTAAGGTGTGACACGCGTAGGCCAGAGCGCCAAACTTGAAATTACACATTGCGAAGCACGCGCTTTTTGCCCTCAGCTAACGGGTAGGTGAAAGTTGCTGCAGATTACAAGATATACAAAACTCGCTATGCCGGGACTGGGACCGCTTTTCAAAAGAGGAATACATTACATTTTAATCGCCATGCATGCACCGATCTAAAGCAGCGCTTTTCTCTACGAAAACGAGGTCGATTGTTACGAATTTCTGGAACCGGAACCGGATAATCTTCTGTATCAAGATTTCACCGTCGCAGTCCGCATTCTTTCGTATCTCGGTTGACAGGGGGGGGTGTCATCATGATGGGTCCTGTTTCCGTTGGTTATACAAGATCTCACCAGATCTTTCCCACAGAAAGTTATCAGTAAATATATATTTAGGTGTGCGATGGGAAGAAAATTGGATAATGTTAGAAACTTAAGCCTTGTTCAATCTTTGCTAGTTTGTTCCTGGCCAACATTGGACTAATGCCATGGCACACTATTTAAGATGGTTTTTCAGATTTTTGTCCATACCGCATTGTCCCTTTCACCGCCACGCAGCGACACTCACTTGGAAAGTCCGCTCATATTGTAAAGAAAATTTGACTGCATCGAGAAACCATGCAGTGGTGTGCTTGAAATTCCTTGTTGCCTAAGTTGAAAATGCTATTTGTACCAAACATCTCGATCTAGCTTGGTCCTTTTAAAACCTGTCCGGTGGAGCCAGTGCAGGAAAGCATTAGGGAAGCATGAGAACTTGGGAGGTACCAAGGTACATCTACCAACATGCAACGTCCTGAGATGCCCAGAGAAGCCTGAAAAATGTTAATATTCTGAGTATTCCAGGACACTGGCACGTTCAAACGCGAAAATTGGCAGCCTGTTTATATTTCATTGAGTTTGTCAGAGTTTGTCTGCACATGCTGAGTAGTCGGATAAGGGACGTCCCAGAAAATGTTAATATTCTGAGTATTCCAGGATCATATACGGCAAATGCAAACAAAAAAATATCTGGCCTTTTACATTTCATGGGCAAAGTTAAACTGTACCGTACCTCCACATTTACTGAGCAGTCGGATAAGGGACATGCATCCAACCACACCGGTGATTTATTGATGCCAAATGACTTCAGACTTAGTCATGACAACAGTTGAGCTATCATTACAATTTGATATACACCTCTTATTTGATCTTACTATCTTGCAAGGCACCTGTAGTTCAGGTTGCATTAGTCTGATCTTTTATATAATTTGCAAAAAATGATATAAGGTACTATTATCACCACATTTATCAGAGTTTGGTTAAAATTGATAACTCGCCACACACTTCAGCCGACTCCCAATACCAGGACCTCTGCTGTGCTTATGTATTCTCAGTTTGTGGAAGAGAAAATTCCGAAATGATATTCAAATAAAACATCGCGATATTCAAGACACATGCTCGCTGATGCAATGCACTTCATTGTAGTAAAAGTAAAACTGAACAATTAGCTAAATTACGTGCACTAAGTAGTGGCATCTCATGAGAGAAGGTATAAGATAAAACTTGTATTTGGGGATTGTGTTTCATTCATCAAGACCTTTACAGTACTCTGTCCTCTAACACTGTATATATTGTCCTCATGAAAGTAAAACCTTTCATTACTCTTCACAGAGTATATAAGATGAAGTTTGATCTGTTACACTGTTGAAGATACTCTTTGGTTGGCACTCCATATTGATATACATGTGCTGCATGTACATAACCATGGTAACAGAGCTTGTCATCAGAGGCGAGTGATCACTCTTCTCAACGCCTCCACTCGCCTAAACGCACTGGAGGAGAGCTGTTACTTACTTTGATCTGTCAGTGTCAGACTAGTGCTGTTCTGCTGCAAGATTACTCCCATTTATTGCATATTTACATGCACTGTATTGGGCTGGTTGAGCAAGGCAATTTACAGAACGTGAGTGGCAAAATTGACTTGCTGTAGGAAGATGGTAAATACCAGCTGATGTTTGTACGATAATGACGATCTCATCCATGTTGTTGACAAATCGGGTTTGATCTGTCGGCCAGTCTAGACGGCATCGCGAGTTGTGTGATAAAATATGCTTTCGTTATATATAGGCCAATACATTTCAGCTGCCGACTACGCCAACATGCGTCAACATAATTCGGAAGTAAGTTACTGAGATTGTTTATGATTAAACCGAGAATGGGAATAATTCGGAGTTCTGTGTTACCAATTCAAAGAATCGAGCCTCAACAAAGACCGGCATGGGAAAACGAAACTAAATCTGCCTCAGCTGGAGGGCCGTTTCTCCGGGAGAATTATCGGCAGATTTACTCACCGTTGAACTGTTACAGAAAGAAACTGATCAGCATGACACGGCCATGAAACACCCACCCAAATAGCTAGCATGCGAGAAAATTTACCTGAGAAAGTTTATGGAATAAATCCTTGTCAGCTAATGTCAGCATGTGCACAAGTTCTCGTCCGATTGTTTCCTAACACGACATCTTACAGCAGAGCCAATTTAATACAATACTCGATCCTTTATTCCGTCTTTAGTAAGGTAGCTGGGAGTCTGTCGCACTGTCGTGCTGTTGTGAGGTAAGTTTTTCTCTCCTCTATCCATTGATCCCTTCACCGAATATGTTGAGATAGATTTCTCTCTCCTTCGTTCTGTCTATAGTAAGGTATCTTGGCCCGCGAACGGTCGCACTGTCATGCTGTCATGAGGTAAGTGTTTCTCTCCTCTATCCAGCCCTTCACAGAACATGTCGAGGTAGATTTCTCTCCCCTTTATCGCCTCTCACAGAATATATTGATTCAGATTTCTCTCCCCCTTAATTCCGTCTTTAGTAAGGTAGCTTGGAGACTGTCGCACTGGCGTCCTGTCGTGAGGAAAAGTTTTCTCTCCTCTATACATTCGCCGAATATGTTGAGGTAGATTTCTCTCCCCTTTATTCCGTCTTCAGTACTGGGGCTTGGAAACTGTCGCACTGGCATGCTGTCTTGAGGTAAGTCTTTTCCTCCACTATCCATCCCTTCACCGAATAGATCTTGGTAGAATTCTCTCCCCTTTATCGCCTCTCACAGAATATATTGATTCAGATTTCTCTCCCCCTTAATTCCGTCTTTAGTAAGGTAGCTTGGAGATTGTCGCACTGTCGTCCTGTCCTGAGGTAAGGTTTTCTCTCCTCTATACATTCGCCGAATATGTTTAGGTAGATTTCTCTCCCCCTTAATTCCGTCTTTAGTAAGGTAGCTTGGAGACTGTCGTACTGTCGTGAGGTAAAGGTAAGATTTCTCTCCTCTATACATTCGCCGAATATGTTGAGGTAGATTTCTCTCCCCTTTTTGCCGTCTCGCAGGAAATATTGAGGTAGATTTCTCTCCCCTTTATTCCGTCTTCAGTACAGGGGCTTGGAAACTGTCGCACTGTCATGCTGTCATGAGGTAAGTCTTTCTCTCCACAATCCATCCCTTCATCGAATAGATCTTGGTAGAATTCTCTCCCCTTTATCGCCTCTCACAGAATATATTGATTCAGATTTCTCTCCCCCTTAATTCCGTCTTTAGTAAGGTAGCTTGGAGACTGTCGCACTGTCGTCCTGTCGTGAGGTAAGGGTTTCTCTCCTCTATACATTCGCCTAATATGTTGAGGTAGATTTCTCTCCCCTTTTTGCCATCTCGCAGGAAATATTGAGGTAGATTTCTCTCCCCTTTATTCCGTCTTCAGTACAGGGGCTTGGAAACTGTCGCACTGTCATGCCGTCATGAGGTAAGTCTTTCTCTCCACAATCCATCCCTTCACCGAATAGAGCTTGATAGAATTCTCTCCCCTTTATCGCCTCTCACAGAATATATTGATTCATATTTCTCTCCCCCTTAATTCCGTCTTTAGTAAGGTAGCTTGGAGACTGTCGCACTGTCGTCCTGTCGTGAGGTAAGGTTTTCTCTCCTCTAATACATTCGCCGAATATGTTGAGGTAGATTTCTCTCCCCCTTTTGCCGTCTCGCAGGAAATATTGCGGTAGATTTCTCTCCCCTTTATTCCGTCTTAGTTTAAGCTACATGTATATAGCTACATGTCCATTTAAATAGAGTTCAACATGTACTTGGGGATGGTTGATTCCAGATCTGTATGCCCCCAGTTCCCAAAATTTTCCCCATTAATACACTGGCACAATACTGGAAATGAATGTAATACATTGCTTCGTTCAATGCTCTCTCGCTATTTTGAGAGCTCCAGATTTTTGGGAACATGGGGCATGGAGGGTTCACCAAGCGGTGTCTACGTGCCCCTAAACTGGTTAACTACGGTATGCATAAAAAGAACCAAATCACATTGCAAACTCCGAACAGCGTATGTCAGCTGAGCGACTATCGTCTGGCCTACAAGCCCTGCCCGCAATTGAAATCATCGTTAACACGCTCTCAGCGTAGAGATTACTCCGCCAACACGTGCAAACCTTTTTCAGTCACTTTAATAACCTCATTATTCATTAACTATCTCCGAAAATCTGTTCATCAATAACCTACACTGGTTTCAGTGATAGGGAGTTTATGTTACTGATTTTTGTTTGTGTTTCGCATAAATATAGTCCATACGTGTGGAATTGTCGTAGTGTGTGATACAATGGCTCCTGTTATTAACTGTGGTCAGGCGATCATATGTCGACTGTTTATCTTTGTCGCTGAACGCAAATCAAAGCGCCGTGTTCCAATTTTTTTGTGCTAGATATGCCTAATGCACTACATTTTGTTATGACTGCCTTCCTGTCGTTTCAGGCTAGTTAGCAAATAAAACAATGAACCTGGTGTTTGTCACTCGGTGTACTGTTTGGACTGTCCTCTTTTCAAATCGAGAATTGACTAATCGAAACGTCAGCTTCGCCATTAGACTATTTCATTCAGCTCCGGAGGCCACACCGAATAGCAGTCTTATATTCTTCGAAACTGTGCTAGTACATTCGACTGCGGTCAGGGGTGTTGGATCCCTGTTATGAGGATAATCACATTGTT
>JAVTVY010038641.1:0-16578 GCA_036873755.1 Hanleya hanleyi | reverse complement strand
TTGGTTAAGAAGACAAGACACCTATACCTTACATCGATCTGTCCGTCGCCATTTTCTACGGAACCGGGTCATCGTGGGAGGAATAGATGCCCAGTGGCAAGCGGATTTGGTGGATATGAGCGCCTTTGCCAAAACACAACGATGAGAATCGGTATATCTTGACGTGCATCGATATCCTATCCAAGTATGCGTGGGTGGTACCCATCCGGACGAAAACGGGGGCAAATCTCATAGCGGCGTTCAAAGACATCTTCAAGACCGGGCGCAAACCTTTGTATTTGCAAAACGATGAAGGCACGGAATTTCTCAACAGACCGTTCCAACAGTTTCTGAAAGCCCAGAAGGTGTTTTTCTTCCATACGTACAACGAGACCAAGGCTTCCGTGGTGGAAAGGTTCAACAGGACATTCAAAGGCCGCATGTATAAATATTTCACCTATAAGAATACAAGGCGGTACATCGATGTTCTCCTGAAACTGGTGAGGGGTTACAATCGAGCCTATCATCGAAGTATAGAGAGAGCCCCCATTACCGTGACCCAACGCAATGAAGCCCAAGTCCGGCGTGTCTTGTACCCCAGGCCATCGCAGCGAACGACGAAGGCGGTGTACAAGGTCGGGGACCCTGTACGGATCAGTAAAGTCAAGGGCAAGTTCGAGAAAAGTTACTTGCCCAACTGGAGCGATGAGCACTTCCTGATTAAACGGCGCCTACTCCGACAGCGGCGAGTCTATGAACTGGAAGATCTCCAAGGGGAAACGTTGCTGGGGACGTTTTACGATACGGAATTACAGCGTGTTGTAAAAACACAGCAAGACTACTACACGGTGGAGCAGATTTTGAAAACGGAACGTCGACGTGGCAAACTGTTTCATTTCGTGAAATGGCAAGGTTGGCCCAGTTCCTTCAATTCCTGGGTCGCGGCCAACCAGGTGAAACGACTATAAAGCCAGACACCACTGCCGTCCTCCTTCATTCCACATCCGACCACAGTGCTATGGACCAACAGCAGCTGCCTCTGAAGACAGCGTCTCGCAAAACGTGCAAAGCGCAAGTGGGCTTTGGGGTGCTATTGCTAACCCTGCTGAGTGTGTTGTACGCAGGTGTGTTTTACGACGTAACCTATGTTAGCACGTTACTTAACCAACTGAGAACACCAGGCACCAGCGAAACCGGTCTACAGAGAGCATCAGTCGTATCGAGCCCAGTCACCACCACCACCACCACACCCTGTGTACAAGCCACGTCGAGCTCTACACCTACACCAAGTACATCCACTACGTCTGAACACCTACCGGATTTCATCCCTCACAGTGAACCGACAACGACGACGACCACCCACGTTGTACCCACCCCCAGCACCATCCCTGAACGTGAACAGACAACGACGACCGACGTTGTACCCACCACCACTCCAGTTCACTCGTACGAAATTTACAAGAGCGTGTTACCACGACAACGGATAGACCTCAAACCATGGACCCTCGGTGGCAGCATCCCTTCACTTGCGTCATCGCAGGACCGACGGGCTCCGGCAAAACGCACTTCGTCAGGAAGCTCCTTCAACACGCCGATAGCATGATCACCCCACCCATTGCCCGAGTCGTGTGGTGTTACGGAGAATGGCAGGAAGCGTATGCAGCAATGCCCCACATCACGTTCGTGGAAGGCCTACCCAACCTGGCTGATTTGGAACCCGACACCTTGGTGGTTCTGGATGATCTCATGGCGGAGACGGATGCACGGGTCACCCAACTCTTTACCAAAGGCAGCCATCATCGACGGCTCAGCATCATCTACATTGTGCAGAATCTGTTCAGTAAAAATAAAGAACATCGGAATATCAGCTTAAATGCCCACTACCTGGTGGTCTTCAAAAACCCGAGAGATACCACTCAACTGCTGCACCTGGCGAGACAGATGTATCCTGGCCGCACACCGTTTGCGTTGGAAGCCTTCAAAGATGCCACAACCCCTCAGCACGGGTATATGCTGTTCGACCTCAAGCAAGCCACCCCCGACCACCTTCGACTACGGACCGGCATCTTTCCCGGAGAGACCCACCACGTGTACATGCAAAAATAATGTAAACACACCCACAGTGGCGCCTCCAGCTGGGGTTTGTGTGTGTTTGATGATGGCGAATAATAAAAAGAATGAATACCACAGCAGGGTTGACTTTGTCTGTGAGGTGGATAAAAAGGGCAGAGTTGTGGGTTCTAGCATTAGTTGTACAGGATGTCTGCGCGAGTACGGAAGCACGCTCCCACGCTCCGTGTATTAAAAACGGCCCCACCCGAGTTAGTCCGAACCATTGTATGCGGTGCGGACCCTGACCTTGTACGCTGTCTGTGCGAGATCGGGTACAACCTGTTAAAAGGCAACGTACCACTGACTCCGGCCCAGAAGACCAAGTTGGCCAAGCATAAGACAGGTCTCCGAACCCTAGTCCACAAGCGGGTCCCTCAAACACAAAAGAAAAAGGTGTTACAGAAAGGTGGCTTTCTCGGGGCCATCTTAGCACCGTTGGCCGCTTCCGTGTTGGGTCCAGTATTGGGTGGACTCTTCGGCCGACAATGAACCACACGAAAAAAATGGTCCTTGTCGAACCACGGTTCCTGCAAAACCTCCAATCACCCTACCCTGTCCCACCTACGGTGAAGACCATAAACAGCCTCGATGGAGAGATGCAACAGATCTTACAGAGACCGGGGTTAAGCGACAGTGAGAAAGTACAACGGTACAATGAGACGCTTCAACGCTACATGAGGTTCATGGACCAATACAAAACCCTGTCTACCCCAGCAACAGCAGCACCACCACCACCACCACCACCACCACGTGACAGACCGCTGACCTCAGCACCGCTCCAACAGCCGGGTGAGGTAGCCCCCACAGCCCCACAGTGGGTGGAAGACGAAGTGCTTAAGAGTGTACCTGCCTCGTTCAAGAAACAAGCTGGCCTGGTATTACAACGGATGAAACAGAATCCTAACATGACTTGGAATGATAAAGGCGAACTCCTGGTACAGAATCAGGTGGTCCCCGGCACCCACATGACGGATTTAGCGAATGATCTGATGCGTCAACGCAGATCGCACACCGATCCTCGAGGATGGGAGGTCTTCGCTCAAGGCTTGAAAGACATGCATGTACCACAGGAATTGGTGGGGAACCCCCACCGCTGGGCCTTCATGCAGCAAACCCAGCAATCACCGAGTGGCCCCCTACCTTCTTGGGAAGCGAATGGGAACCGGAGTCACCCCCCAAAACACCACCACAACGGGCACTTTCTTTTCGCGCCTATAAAAAAACACCCTTGATCAAGACACCCCACATCTCCAGAGCCGTGACACGTAGCAAGTCACCGCGACGAACACGACGCCGCACACAACCGCCCAAGGCGTGGAAGACCTATTAAAACCAACAGCAGCAGCAGGACAGCTCAGTCGCCATGTTTTACCTGACCCTACCCAGTAACAGTTCGCTGGATGTGTTTCCTGACAACACCGTGGCCAAGTACGTCACCCAGTTACCGCAACCGTTACATTTACCTGGCCGGTGGGAATGTGCCCTCGTGGATGTCCAATACCCTTACTCGTGGTACAACGTGCGAGCCAATGAAGTGCGGTACGAGGTCACCTACGAAGGCAAAAACACCCGGCTCACCCTGCCCGAAGGCCAATACGATACCCCCAAAGAGTTCATGGGTGGGCTGTCAAGACTGATGCATGATAAGGCGCTACGGGGGTGACGGATAGTGCAACACGCCTGATAGCCTTGCGCTTCAAGAGAAACGTGTTCTTCGATGTCAACGTACACAACGACAAGGCACAGCTTACCGTCACCGATACCGTGAATGTGAAACTCAGTCCTACACTACAGCAAATGCTGGGTTTCGATCTACAGACGTTCGCTGGTCCCAACCAACACCATGGCGAGATGCCGATGGATATGAAGTCGGGTATGTACGGACTCTACGTCTACTCGGACGTGGTGGACAACCACATCGTGGGCGATATCAACACACCTCTGTTACGGGTGGTCCCCATTAAAAAGACGTATGGCGATCAAGTCACCCACAGTTTCAACCATATCATGCACCTGCCCGTACGACATACCGACATCAACACGATCACGGTGGATATAAGAGATGACACGGGACGAGCGGTGGCATTCGAACGAGGAAAAGTGGTGCTGACACTTCATTTTCGACAAGCACGTGCTCCCCACTTTGCATAATGAAAGTACCTTACGAGTGCGATGCACGCAGCTATGCCGACTATTATGCCCAACAGGCCGGGGTGGCTTTCCGGTCTTTAGCGGTGCACGCATGCAACGAGGACATGGACTGGGGAACATACTCGGCAGCATCGTCAAAACGTTCCTGCCCTTGGTGACGCGTGGGGTGAAAGCAATCGGCAAACAAGCGGTACGCAGTGGACTGCAAGTGGCCGGTGATGTCTTGGGGGGTACGGCACCCCGACAAGCCTTGAAACGACGGGCCAAAGAAGCGGGAGGCGTCTTGGTGGCCAAAGCACAACGCACCGTAGGGAATAAAAGAGCTGCCCCACCGAGATCACGCACCAGTCGACGACCGACCCAGCGACGACGCACATCCAAGAAGACCCGGGATATCTTTTCTTAAAACATGGCCTTAATCCACGCCGAGTCCTGCCCCTCCACCAACAGTGAATTTGATTTGTGGACCGTGCCGCCCACACAAACCAGTGTCGAACAAGGATTATGGGTGGAGCATCTCCCGCTCTCCAGCATCAACGAAACCGGGCCCATCGAGTTCACCATCAGTAATGCGGATACGGCCTATGTGGATCTACTTGTATGTGAAAGCCAAGGTGGTCAATGGAGCTGGCACCAGAATCGCTGACCAAGCAACGGTGGGCCCGACGAATCTCTGGCTGCACTCGATGCTTCAGCAGGTGGATATTTTTCTCAGCGACAAACTCATCAGTGACTCCACCAACACGTACCCCTATCGAGCCTACATCGAGACACTGTTGTCGTATGGCCGAGAGGCTAAAAAATCTCAGCTGACAACCGCTTTATTCTACAGGGACACGGCCGGGCACATGGACACGGCGGACAATGGGGGATATAACAAACGGAAGGCTTTCACTGCGAACAGTGCCTCGGTGGATATGATGGGTCGACTGCATGCAGACATGTTCATGCAAGACCGGTACCTCTTGAACAAGATCCTCATCAAAATCCGACTGATACGGGCGCCTCCGACCTTCGCCTTGATGGCCACTAACGTAGAGGGGCATGTAGCGGACTATAAGATTGTCATCCAAGACGCAGTCCCGTATGTCCGAAAAGTGAAACCGAATCCAGCCGTTCAATTGGGACACATGAAAGCCTTGGAAACAAAACCAGCCCAGTACCCTATCCGACGTGTGCAATCCAAAGTGTTCTCTGTGCCTGCTGGAAATATGGGCGCCAACAAAGAAAACCTGTTACTGGGGGAACTACCCAAGCGATTGATCCTGGCCTGTGTAGAAAATACCAGTTTCAGCGGAGCCTACCCAGAGAATCCGTTTGACTTTAAACATTTCGGCATCAATTTTGTGGCCCTGCATGTGGATGGACAACAGGTGCCAGCCACGGCCTTAACCCCGAACTTTGGGCGGAGGAATTTCATTCGAGCCTATCAGAGCCTGATTACAGCCACCGGTCAAATCAACCAGGACGAAGGGAATATGATCAGTCGGGAGGACTACGCGAACGGATACACGTTGTTCTGTTTCGATCTGACCCCCACCTTAGAGAACGACCATCAGCTGGCCCTGGCCAAGCAAGGCAACTTACGGTTGGAAATCCACTTTGCACGAGCCCTGGCGACCACCGTCAATGTGATCTGCTACGCTGAGTTTGACAACATCATTCAAGTGGACAAGGCGCGCAACGTCCTGTGTGACTTCTCCACCTAACATGGATACAGACCAGATAACCACCGTGCTGGAGAATGACCCAGAGACACGTAGGGTCTTTCAAGGGGTGTTCGCTCGAGATGTGTTTCCATTAGACCGTATGTATCCGGCTGCTTACGTTCTCAACACGGACCCGATGGATCGACCCGGTGAACACTGGGTGGCCGTGTACTTGACAGAACAGCAGGGCGAATACTTCTGCCACCCCTCCATCCCGATTTAACAGACTTCATGGATCAAGGCACAGAGACGTGGTGTTGGAACAGTCAAACGTTGCAAAGCCTGACCAGTGGCGTGTGCGGACAATATTGCTTGTTTTACCTGTACCATCGATGCCGGGGAAGACCCTTATCTACCATCGTACAGATGTTTTACGAGTACCCCCAGGCCGAGGACCGCGATGTACTCGTCTATGACTGGGCCGCCCATCATTTCAATGTACAAGCCCCGTTCTGGGCTTGAATTATTTCAACGTACATACGCCCGCTGTTCTGGGCTTCAGTTAATGACAAGCCCCTTGTTCTGGGCTTCAGTTAATGACAAGCCCCTTGTTCTGGGCTTCAGTTAATGACAAGCCCCTTGTTCTGGGCTTGAGTTTTCACGTGGTTGTTCTCACGTTGTTGTTGTTCAATGAATAAAAAAAAAAAATGAGATCTCACCAGAAAACCCTGTCTTGTGTGTTTTATTCCTGATGCATTAATGCCCAATGCGGAGATTCAGTCAAACTGAAATCAGTGGTGTAGGATGGGACCAAAATGTAACCCATCAAGTTTAGAATGCAAGAGCACTATAGTAAAAAGAGAGAGCCAATGAAATCAGCCCACAGACCAAGTACGTGTTTTTGGTCTAGGTTTGGAGCGGGCATTTCATTGAGGTACGTGTATACGGTGAGTGAAGAGACTCGTCCAACACGTATCGATTATGACTATCAGTGCTAGGTAACCCATCAAGGTTAGAATGCAAGAGCACTATAGTAAAAATGGAGAGCCAATGAAATCAGCCTACAGACCAAGTACGTGTTTTTGGCCTAGGTTTGGAGCGGGCATTTCATTGAGGTACGTGTATACGGTGAGTGAAGAGACTCGTCCAACACGTATAGATTATGACTATTAGCCAATCAGTGGCCTAGAATGGAGCCAAAGGTAACCCATCCATGTCCAGAAAAACATTACCCGGGTGTACAAGAACCCAGATGTAGGCGCGGACGTCAGCGAAAGCACACCGTGAATACCCCAATTCGATTGGCTGATTGTTCGATCGCTGATTGGTTCTTTTTCTCGACCGCTGATTGGCTCTTTTTCTCGACCGCTGATTGGTCCCCATGGAACTGCCCATCTTTCCCAGGTTCATCTAGAATCCCCCTTTTTTTGTGCTCAAGCTCTGACTATAGCGATACCGCAACATTGTCTCATTGGACATTGGACCGTCTGACCTGGAGGTGACCCTTTGATCTTTTGACCCGCGTCCGCGCGCGCACTGCCGGGGATGACGCGGGATGACGCGCGCGCGCGCGCGCTGCGGGGCGCTGGGGCGGGAAAACACCCCGGCGGTTGAACATTGGAACTCTTGTGGGTTTGGAGGATGAACATACGGACGTCTAAGGGAAAAAATTGGAACTCTTCTGGGTTCGAAAGTGAAAACCCGGAAGTGACGTGACAACCCACGTGACCTGCGTATATACTCCTGTAAAATAGAGCCGATTTTATTTCTTTGGAAAGGGGCAAGGTCAATAGGACTTGCGCTTTTTATACTACTAAACTGTGATGTAGATTACATCTTGCATAGGCCTTAAGGCCGTGATATGCATATGAAGTATTCTGGGGCATGGTCAGTACTTTCCAATTTTCCCTTCTTCTACTACTCGCCGATTTATATTTTCAATGAATACAAGGTTGTCTTGAGAAATATATCTCAAACTATGTGTACTTCCTATTTCCCGCAGGAATTTATGGAATATCAATTCTTTCCGCAATAAACTTACAATTTACTGGCTATGGTAACGAAATTCTCCGTGTCAATTTGAGGTGGATATGAAAACGCACTGACTCACAGGTGCACTGGCAACAATTCGCTACAGTGTAATGAAATGTGTTCATTTTTTAGGCGCCCGTGGTTTATTAATATGCACACACATATGTTTTTCTTATAGTTCATTGGCTGAACCGCGAGGCGGGGAAAAAAATATCAAACTAATTTCGTCTCGCGAGCAGTGTGTGCGGTGAACGCAAGCCAAACAGCTCAGCATGTTATTTTGACTCGATTCATACGCTCGACTCTTCAAAATGGACTTGAAGAAGACGTTATGCGGGAACTGAAATCAATTTCTTGAAACTTTTGCTCACCGTGTGCGCTGAAACAACAACAGAGCTGACAGGCAATTGAGGCCGTTAGCTCAGCTGATATCTCTCGTGTGCGCCGGATTTTATACCGAAGGAAATATCTGTGAATTTCGATTAGCATACGAATGTATGGTGATGAAGGCTTCATGGTGTGTTATACCCACCTAGGAAAAAAACAGCCACAGATATGCATCAAACACCCGGGAGTATGGGATATATGGTATACATCTGGACTAAACTCTTTTATCAGGTAAGCTAGTACTATACTTGCGTTGAATCCCATGCAGACAACCTATTCAAATTTCAATGCATTGGCAACATAGCGTCGCACGAAATATACGCACCCCTGTTGACCAGAATTTTTTTATACTCCCACAACAACAGACAATTTGAAGACAATTTTCTAGCGGGTGTTTTCTTGAACATAATTGCTGTAATATACTCTTCTTTTTGTGGACGCTAAATATAGGGGAGAAAATGGCAACATTGTGACCAAACCATAACAGTTGACAGCTGTAAAAAAATAGATACCGTGGCATAAATTAGTTGTGTGTCCCAACTAATCTATTGAGAACGTTTTGTTTGATTTTTTGAGAAATATATATTGTTGTGTTCTGAAACTTATGTCACTGGTAAAATGCAATTATTATAGTATTCATTCAAAATATTAGCAAACAACATTCTGTAGAACTATCTGTTTGAAACATTTTCTGTTTTGGGTGTCATTCTTTGGGTTAAATATTGGCGTCAGCCATTGTTGATTTGGACCAGTTCAATACTCGTAGGTTTGATAGGCATTCTTTTCCATTCATGGAATTTTTACAGTTCCACAGTGTCACAAAACAACAATAATGCCATGATGTCACAATAAGACGTTACAAAGACAATTTATCAATTCCGAAGCTCGAAGACAGAAAATTGTTAAACTTCACAAATTAATATCTCAACAATTAGAACATCTTACGAGCTGATACTTCAGGACTAAATCATAAAATATCTGTACTTTCTAACCTTAGGAGAATTCGTCATGAAATTATTTAGAAATAGTTCATTCGCGCACTTTTTGTGACGCACTAAAACGAAGTTGACAGTTGTTTTTAGTATAGGCTGCTATGGTGTGCGCGAAAAGCCGACTCAAATATAAAAATCTATTTTTCCGTAAATATGAAACGTACAAACTTCTTACGTCAGGACAATGTTCTCCTATATATGTACTTCCTATTTCCTACAGGAATTTTCCGTAGAAAATTTATAAATGGGTTAAACTTACAAAAAATGTCCGTAGGGGGGGGTCTTGAAATGTCTTGCCAAAACGATGTCAAAATTACCGGCAGACGATAAAACACCAAAAATAAACAAAGCGGGCTGTGTTAGTGAGGCTTCAGAATGTGGGTGTTTGTTTACATTCTGCAAATCGAACTAATTTTAAAATTAACCATAATATGTACTGAGTAGGTAATAATTTAAATTTTCGCCACACTACCATCTATTTATCCATGTTAAAACACCAGGTACATTGGAAATAAAATTGATATATATCGACTGCTTTTATACGTTTTTTTCACGTGGGTGGGTTCAAAATGGTGGATACTCACCTCCCAGACCCGTAAAACCAAGCCGCCATTTTGAACCCACCCACACTCACACACTGACTGACACCGGTGAGTGGGTGGGTTCAAAATGGCGGCACCTTATTTTACACACACAACACCATAAGCCGCCATTTTGAACCCACCCACTCACATACCAGGTCAATCAGTGCACGGGGTGAGTGGGTGGGTTCAAAATGGCGAATTACCGGCAGACGATAAAACACCAAAAATAAACAAAGCGGGCTGTGTTAGTGAGGCTTCAGAATGTGGGTGTTTGTTTACATTCTGCAAATCGAACTAATTTTAAAATTAACCATAATATGTACTGAGTAGGTAATAATTTAAATTTTCGCCACACTACCATCTATTTATCCATGTTAAAACACCAGGTACATTGGAAATAAAATTGATATATATCGACTGCTTTTATACGTTTTTTTCACGTGGGTGGGTTCAAAATGGTGGATACTCAGTGGGTTCAAAATGGCGGACTTTCAATCACACACTGACTGACACCGGTGAGTGGGTGGGTTCAAAATGGCGGCACCTTATTTTACACACACAACACCAACAACACCATAAGCCGCCATTTTGAACCCACCCACTCACCGGTGTCAGTCAGTGTGTGGGTTCAAAATGGCGGCTTGGTTTTACGGGGATGGGAGTTGAGTATCCGCCATTTTGAACCCACCCACTCATCAATTGACGTGGGTGGGTTCAAAATGGCGGCACCTTATTTTACACACACAACACCATAAGCCGCCATTTTGAACCCACCCACTCACATACCAGGTATGTCGGGGGAAAATAAAAAGTGCCGCCATTTTGAACCCACCCACTCACATCAAACTCACGCATGCGCACCGCCCCAATACCGCCCCAATACCGCCCCAAAACCTCCCCATTTTTTTTTCTGCGCATGCGCAGTGAGGCGCTATTAGTTCAATTTACGCATTGTATACTACTCAGATACCGTCCTCATTTAGCTCGTTGAAAAGCCTGTCTCAATAATTCAACTTCAAGGCAGAGCGTTTCTCCTCAACCAAAATATGCCCAGTCGGATTTTGTTGACTATATTCGAGTTAAATGAGGAACTTCAGGATGAAATGATCAGGGATTGGCCGAAGCCTTCTTTAATAAATTTTTGGCCGACAATAGAATTTTACTCACACAGTAACTCCTGTTTACATATACATGTAAACCACACACGGATCAATAACAATAACTGAACGCGACGCTGAAGGATATGTGACGTTAACATAAGTGTCAAGAATGCCTCGAGTTAGGCAGGCAATCCCTTAAATAATAATACGGGTTGTCACGGTACTGCTGGTAAATACCAAGTCAAGAAGCGTTATGTGAAATAAAATGTGTATATATTTTTAATACATAAAACAAATGACTGCAAACAGAAATACAAAAATAACATAAGGAACTCAGTACTGAGATTTGGTTTGCGTATGAATGTCTTGGGCAATGTCCGAAACTAATTTCCAACGTAATACCTGCAATAGCAACTGTCCTATCTGACAAAACAGAGTCCTGGAACTGTCTCTTCAGTTACAGAGAGGTCGAACGATCACGAACTGAATACGGCACTCCGATTCACGGCTGGTTCATTCTTATAGTTAAAGATCCCAGTATTTGGCGTTGCACCGGCTTCCATATTTCCATATAAGATCTGTGTTCAGTTGAAGATCCTAGTATTTGGCGTTGCACCGGCTTCCATACAAGAACCGCGTTCAGCTATCTCGCTACTCCCTAGACACTGTCCACTTGAATGGCTGGTCCATTTATACTTGACGGGAGAACTGCGCTATGCCACATTTACCGTGAAGCTCAACATAATTCCGCAGTCGTGCGTTTTTCCAAACGAAATTACGGCCGGCACCTTCTGTACCATATCGGCCCACACGCTGCACGTCCAGCACTGACAATCTTCAAATCAATACTGCTCGTAAAACTGGCTGCACAATTCTGATATACCGTCTGTACACAAACAAAATTAGCATGACTACATCACAGAACCAAGGCGCATATTTCTTGCCTCAAGCCCTGTCCATTTCCAATCGGTCATTGAATTCCTAACGAATGATCATCATATAACACGACGCCAATATTTATCGGCTCTAAGCCTTATGGCCGTGCTTCATTCACGCGTCTTACACAAAGCCACACTATGCTGCCCGCTCAACTAATGGACATTTAACGCTACACGATTATGACATGTACGCAGTCTGCAAATAAGTCCAAACACTGGACACAGAATTGTACACCGCATGTGACACACCCTCACACTTTAAGTGATTTGTTATCATTACAAAAAAAATAAAATAAATCACTATTCTGGTCTCCATGCGCCCACAATTTAATCATATATTACACAATTTCTACGTAGACCTACTTAAGTAGTCTGCTCCGACATTGCTCTTGCCCTTAATCACTTGTATTGTGAAGCTAAGTGTCTGCAAAAACAAGGCCCATCTCATAATACGAGAATTGTTGATCTTTTCCCTATTAAGAAATGCAAGAGGCTGGTGGTCTGTTTGCAAAACGAATGTCTTCCCATACAAATATGGCATGAACTTGTTCACGGACCATATAACTCCCAAGCACTCCTTCTCAATAACAGAATACTTCCGCTCACGGTCAGATAACTTCCGGCTGGCATACGCGACCGGATGAAGTTCTCCTCCATCATCCTGCAGTAACACTGCTCCAATGCCAACATCCGATACGTCTGTACGCAACACGAATTCTTTATCAAAATCGGGCAACCGAAGCACGGGTGCCGAACACAAAGCATCCTTCAGCGCCGTGAAGGCACGTTCGTGGGAATCTTCCCAAACAAGTTTATTCGGTTTCCCTTTTTTTGTAAGATCCGTAAGAGGAGCCGCAATGGTCGAGTAATGGGAAACATACTTCTGATAGAAACCCGCCAGACCAAGAAAAGATCTCAACTCCGTTTTCGTCTTGGGACACGTTGCGTTTTTGACACGTTCAATTTTGTCCTGCAGCGTCGCGAGTCCCCCCGATCCGACTGTATGTCCAACATATTCCAATTTTGGAAATCCAACGTGGCATTTCGACGGTTTAACAGTCAAATTAGCCTCCCGAATACGCAAAAACAACTTTCTCAACAACGACATGTGCTCACGCCACGTTGAACTGTGTATCAACACGTCATCAACAAAACTTTCCACACCCTCCATGTCTGCGAGGAGTATGCGCATCATTCGGTTGTACGTACTTCCGGAATTTATCAAACCGAAAGGCATTCGCTTAAAGCGGTATAACCCAACCGGCGTATAGAAGGCCGTGTAATCTCTAGCAGCTTCCGCCATCGATATCTGCCAATACCCTTTACAGAAGTCTAGTTTTGTGAAATACCGACTCCGAGCAACCCTAGCATAAATTTCGTCTGCCTTTGGCATAGGCTCGGCATCAAATACCGTTATTCGATTTAGCCTTCTGAAATCAATCACCGGGCGAAAACTAGAGTCCTTCTTCTTGACCAACAATAACGGAAAACGATACGGCGAAACCGCAGGCTCAATGATATCCAGGTCAATCATTTCCTGGACTTCAGATTTGACAGTGTCCAGAAGTGTATATGGTACCGGATATGGTTTAACCAAAATAGGTTCATCCGACGTTAGTTTTATGTCGTGTTCTAAGATAGTCGTGAGTCCAGGTCGAGTAGAGAATATGTCGTCAAATTCACTTACCAGTTCTCGCAACTCACTATCCTGTTCTACAGTAAGCTCGTCAGAAATGTTTACGTCACCGGACGTCTCCGACTTAGTCTCAAAGAAATCGGTTAAAAGTGCATCATTATCAAATCCAACGGACTCTTCAACGTCCGGATCTAATGCAGCGATCACGCACGCAGTAACAGGTTCGACACGCTCGTGGTATTGTTTGAGCATGTTAACATGGAAAACCTTTGTTTTCGTACCCATCTGAATCCGGTAATCATTTATTCCAATCTTACCCAAAACAACATATGGCCCACGCCATTGCATAAGCAATTTGTTAGTCTTAGTCGGAAGCAACACCAGCACTTTAGAATTCGGTGGTAAATTTCGACTCCTCGCTTTCCGGTCAAAATAAGTCTTGTAACGCTGTTGCGATGCTGTAAGATTTTCATGTACCAACCGAACAGTTTCTTCCATGCGGTTCCGTAGATCAAAGACATATTCGTACGTTGTCTTTTCCGGTTCTACTATATCCTCGTCCGTCCATAGTTCACGCAGAAGCGTCATGGGACCCCGAACAGTGCGCCCATACACAAGCTCGAATGGGGAAAACCCTGTACTTGCTTGTGGTACTTCGCGATATGCGAACAAAAGTGCTTCTATGTATCTGTCCCAATCCGACGGACATTCGGCACACATCTTACGCAACATCAGTTTCAAGGTACCGTTGAACTTCTCGACCAAGCCATTACTCATAGCATGGTACGGCGATGTAGTGACCTGATCGACGGACAATAGTTTGCAAACCTCCTTCATCATGTTAGAGGTAAACTGTGAACCATTGTCTGATAGTATCTCATACGGGATTCCAACACGCGAAAAAAACTGCACAAGTGCTTCAGCCACAGTCTCAGTTTCAATAGACGGCAGCGCTACCGCTTCCGGATATCGTGTCGCATAGTCAACGAGCGTCAGTATGTACTTATTGCCTCGTTTTGACCTAGGTTGAATTGGCCCAACTATGTCAACAGCGACTTTACGAAAAGGCGTGTCAATAATTGGCATCTTCTCAACTGGAGCTTTAGGAACTTTACCTCGTGGTAACGTTTTTTGACATACGTCACATGACTGCACAAAGCGACTGATATCAGCGGTAACTCCCGGCCAATAGAAATTACTTTGTATACGATCGATAGTTTTTGTCACTCCAAGATGACCCGACATGACTGACTCGTGACCCAGTTTAAGAACTACATCACGCAAACTTTCAGGTACGACCAGCTGTTTGACCTCTTTTGCATCAACGGAGTTCGCGGTGAAAAACCTATACAGAACACCTTTAACACTACCATATCGAACTGTACCACTGCGAGTTTCCTGAACCTCATTCTTCTGAGCGAGACTACGTAGCTTGCCTAACGTACTATCGATCTTTTGCTCACTCTTCAATTTCTCTGACGTCACAGCACCAATTGGACTGACAACATCAGGGACCCTTAACGATTTGACCTCATAAACACGCTTTGCCACACTGCGAGTTTGTACCGCATTTACTTTGCAATCATGGGAGACATGTGGTTCTTCGTTGTTAACCACACAAATAGTTTCACTCCCGTCAGGATTGGTAACCTCAACCGTTTCCCTTACGCCTGCGTCACTAAACGCCATAGGGCTGAACCCTACTTCCGTCCTCAAAAGCCCACTATCTCTATTTCCCATGGTGGCCCCTGGAACATTTCCGACAATTACGTCATAGATCGGACTATCTAAGCACAATGCCTCAACAGTACCCGAGAGATATGGCGTACAAATATCAATACATGCAATCGGTGCGGATCTGACAGTACCGTCAATCATCACATAACTCTGTTTACGGTTAGTTAATTGATGTTCTTCAACCAACGACCGCTTCACAACGACCGTACTGCATCCAGTGTCGCGCATAACTTCAACCTCCCTATCGCCAACCGACCCTATAGCCACAGGCAATGTTATAGGCAAACTCGGATTTTGACACGAACTGCCCACCATAGGTAGACTACAACCACATTTCAGACTAATTGATCCCGATTCGGCTGCACTACAATGTTCGCAAGGCAAAACCGAACATGAAGCAGTAAAGTGCTCACGCCTTTTTCCGTCGTGGTCCAGATTCAGAGCCGCCATTTTCTTAACTGGTCCCCTGATTGGACAATCACGTACCACGTGCCCTTCGCGGTGATATTTATAACATATTACGTCACGGCGTTCTTGGCGTTCGACCTTTTTAGTGTTTAACGGTAGATCCGCTTTAGCTGTATCAAAGCGAAATTGCTGCGAAGTGGTTTTCTTTGCTGGAACGTTAATAAACCGCCAACCACGCGCTTCCAAAAACGTGTCCGTCAACCTTACGACCTCTTTCATTTCTTTCGGCGAGTGTTCTCGGATAAAGATGATCAAATCCCGAGGAGAATTGCTTAAAAATTGCTCCTTAACGAACAATTGCCGTAAAGCCTGGTAATCTTTTGTCGTCTCGGATAATTCTATCCACTTATCAATATAAGTTTCCAGACGGAACGTAAATTGTGCAGGTGTTTCGTCGCGCCCTGGCTTCGCTTCAAAGAACTTTTTTCTGAAACCCTCTTCGGTTAGCTGATACGCTTTTAGCAAAGCATCTTTAAGTACACTATACTCGTTCGCCTCTGCTGGCGGTAGCCGTGTATATACATCAAGGGCTTTTCCCCTTAACAAGGCACTCAGATATACGGCTTTGTCCTCCCGTTTCCACTGCTGCACCTCCGCATAACGCTCGTATCTCTCTAAATAGGAATCAATCTGATCTTTGGATTCATCAAAAACTGGCAATTTTGGCCCCTTGTATACCTGTTTATAATCACCATTGGCTTTCGGTTCGTTAATCTTTTTCACCTCAATCTCGCGTTTCTTCTCCAGAAGTTCTAAATCTAAACGCTTCATGTCACGCTCATGTGCCCTACGTTCGCGCTCTACCTCTTGTTCT
>JAVTVY010038640.1:0-15879 GCA_036873755.1 Hanleya hanleyi | reverse complement strand
GCAAGTGTGTGGTGTAGGAGATGTTCTAGTCCTTCCAACAGGGGAACGCAGGAAGTGGCGGGATGAGATTGGGGTTCCGTTGAGCCTCGGGGGCCAGACGTCTGAATTCGTCTACCTGTATACGTGAGAGAGCATCCGCTAAGACATTAAATTTTCCAGGTACATGAGTGGCCAAGAACTGAATATTAAAATTCAAACAAGATAGAACCAGTCGTCTTACCAATGCCATTACCTGGGGTTGCTTGCAGGTTTGCTTGTTGATAATACTTACTAGTGCCATATGTTGTCCGTGAAAAACTCCACTTTCTCGTTGGACCCCCACACACCTCCACAGATAGGACAATTGGGTATAGTTCTAGCAACGTGATATCCTGGTATCGCCACTGGTCATCCCATGAACCATAGAACCAATGAGTGCCTAATACTGCCCCATATCCTAGCCCTGCTGCGGCATCAGTGTACAAGGAGAGCGAATCAGATGATGACCATTCTAGGTTGAGGAAGTAGGACTTACCATTATATGCTTGCAGGAAGGATTCCCACATAAGCATATCTTCTTTCACCTGGCGGGTCAAGCGGATGTGATAGTAAGGTTTGTTGACACCAATGGTCAGATCTGTCAGCCTGCGTAAGAATGCTCTACCAGGTACAATGACATTGCATGCAAAATTCAGAGTGCCCAGAATTTGTCTGAGATTATGGAGAGTGATTTTTTCCTTAGACATGCAATAGGATATGAGTTCTCTGCATCGCTGTAATTTGTCGAGAGGCAAGCGTACTTCAAATTTTATGGTATCCAGTTCACAGTCAAGGAATGGTAGGATTGCGGAGGGACCCGCTGTTTTATCTTGGGTCATGGGGACTCCTATATCATCACACATGTCGAGGAAAGACTCTAGCTGGGCTTCACATCCTACTTTTGAGGAATTGATAATCAAGTAATCATCAAGGACGTGTACTATTCGTTTGATGCCTAGCTTGGTTCTGGCTACCCATTCAATCGCAGAACTGAATGACTCAAATATGCTACATGAAGAGGAGGCTCCCATTGGTAAACATCGATCATGGAAGTACTCATCACGCCACGTGAAACCTAAAAGATGATACTGGGACGGGTGTACCGGGATGAGCCTGAAAGCAGATTCAATGTCCGTTTTGGCCAAAAAACAGTTCCGACCCGCTGAGAGGATGTGGTGTATAGCATCATCGATGGTGGCATACTGTACCGTTGCCGCGTCACGCGGAATACCAGAGTTGACCGACAAACCTTCCGGATAGGAGAGATGATGAATCAATCGGAATTTGGCTTGTTCTTTCTTTGGAACCAAGCCTAAAGGGGAGGAATGGAATGGGTCGAAAGGTGGTAGAGGAAAAGGTCCAGCAATGCGACCTAACGCTAATTCTTTGTCTAGTTTACCTTGTACTGCGTCCGGATTTTCATCCACCGATTTCAAGTTAGTAAAGGTTGAGGAGAGAGGGGTTTCGCTGAAACCCAGTGAGAAGCCAAAACGGAAACCCTTCAGCAGATAATCGCGACGGGAGTGGCCATATCCAATAAGCCATCCCGCCAGTCTAGATATTACGATTGGAGTTGGAAGACTGGTGGTTATTCCGGTTTGACTGAAGGAATGGTCGGGTGGTTTGGGTGGGTGCACTACTTCGGGGAAGTTGGGCTGTGATTCCTCTTTGGGATTGTTGTAAGTGGCCTTCCGGGCCTCTAGTGCGAAAGGGCTGAGACCCGGTTCCTTGTGGATGCCCCTGATTACCTTTGGCACGATAACATTTTAAGGCTGAATGGGGGTGGCCACAATGGAAGCATGCGTGTGAAAATTTACACCCACTACAAAAACGGCCCTTGTGGAATTTGAAACAGTAACCGGCTGGGACTGATTGGGACTGGTGTGATTGTGTCGTGCTTGTCAATGGACGTTTGAACGCGGGACCACTAAGTGATTCCGCTAAGCGGTCCAATCTACTCTCTAAATAAACTTCCCCTTGGAGTGAATCCCAAGAACAGTTTTGCGTCGACTTCAGTTGTCGAAAACGACGGTCGTATGTGGACCAGTCCCCCCTTTTTGTGGATATGGCGGACCGTTTCAATATATTTCATCATGTGGGGTGCTTGGTCAGGTTTGCGGGAGGTGTAAATTGCCGTGAAGATAGAAAATAAATGTGCCCATTTTTCGAAAGTAAGTTTTTGTTTTCGGTCTGCTGGAGCCCAAGCCAATGCAGGGGAGGCTGCACTGGTATCTGAGGCACTATTGGGTTCACTCAGGGTTAACGTGTACGCAGCTTGATTCTTCCAATCGGGGTCGAGTGTATGGAGCTCTATAAATTCATCTGCCCTGATTTTTGCCTGAATCTTACCTGAAACATGTGCCGCAAGTGGGACCTGTTGAATATTGGCGGCCACCTGGGGTTGTACAATATGTGGAGACTCACCTGTCATCGTGATGACGGACCGTTCTACTAAATCATTCACCTCGTTAGTTGGATGGCTGACTGTTTCGAGTGGTGTCGGCTGTGGTATAGCATCGGATCGAGACTGAAAGGCTGCTTGAACGGCTTCTGTGGCAGCTTGTGTGGCAGCAGCGACGGCTGCCGATGTGGATAATTGAATTATCTCCTCCCTCATTTCTGCCGAGATGTTAGGCGCTACAAGAGAAGGAGCTGAAAGGGAAGATGGTCTGCCCCGTTTACTGCGTTTGCCAGTAACTGCCGCTACGACATCCTGCACGCGGGCGGAAGCACGTCTCTTGGGTGGTATACCTGTAAAATACTTAAGGCCATAAACAAAATTAAGCCGTTTTATCGCACAGAGATTGAATGTAAATTGGAGGGAATAAATCAGCGACTGGCGATTTCCGCACTGCGCATATACAAAAACAAGCGACTGGCGATTTCCGCACTGCGCATATACAAAACAAGCGACTGGCGATTTCCGCACTGCGCATATACAAAAACAAGCGACTGGCGATTTCCGCACTGCGCATATACAAAAACAAGTGACTGGCGATTTCCGCACTGCGCATATACCAGAACAAGCGATTGGCGATTTCCGCACTGCGCATATAAAACAGCATGGGCGATTACCGCACAGGCTGGGAGTAAATGAATATGACGTGGATAACCAAGCGACGGGCGATTTCCGCACTGCGCATATAGAACAGCACGGGCGATTACCACACAGGCTGAGATTAACTGACTATGGTGGTGGATAATCAAACGACTGGCGATTTCCGCACTGCGCATATACCACAAACAGATTAGTTGTAAATGAGAGGAACTAATTTTTTTTTTTTTTTTTTTTTGTGGCGGGGGGAGGGGTGTTCCACTCAAAGTTAAAAGGTGGATGGTAGACTGCAATAGATAGGGGTTAAACCGGAGCTGAAGCGTGTCCTAACGGCAACAAAATAAAGAAATAAACTAAATAAATGCATAAAAGTTCTAACATCCCGAAATTCGTGCAAGCTATGATAACCGGTCATACTACTGTTACTGTTTGTTTACATCGGCCATTTTGGCGACCTTTATGACCTCGCGGACTGGACGAGATCATCGCCTGACAGGGGGCAAAGTCAAACACATGTGCTGGAAAATCTGGGTTAGCGTGTTACGTAACTTTGCCCCATTTATGGCCCATGTCGCAGCCTAGCTGATATGGCCTGAGTTGAGTGCAGAAATAAACGGCGAACAAAGAAATCTGCCACATGTTAGCGTGTCAACCGTCTGGTAGGGGGATAATTGAATGTTGGCACTTTGGATAAAGCGTTACGTTAAATCGACAGTGATGGAAAGAAAATTAACCGAATCATAAAGGCCTAGTACTAAATTTTTGTTCAAATCTTTGCGTACTAGAACTAGTGTAAAACAATCTTAATAAATCAAAATCCTATATGCTTCTCTATCGTATGGTCGCTGGTTATTAAGATTGAGTGTAAAACTACTGTAGGCGGCTAAGGGCCTTTAAAACTGTGCCCCGAATGGATTTATATAAATAATAATTACCCCTGTCGTTTAAATGGACCCCGTCCCTGGAGAAATATTTAGCTGGCATGTTAGGTTTGGCAAAATGTGGCGACCACCAAAAGAAAGCAAATGGGTGTTCTTTCAACCGATTGAATAGACTGGTGTTCACTAGCTCTGCTCTGCGGTTAAAATCGGACGTTCTTGGTCGTAATCTAGGCAAAATCATACTTACAACAATGAGTCTACCCGTAGGCGATAATGGAGAAGGTCTAATAGAAGAAGAAATTTCATTACCGTTACCGAAATCTCATCTGCTCCTTCCAAGTCAAGGTCGTTGGATCCTACTTGTAGAACGACGATGTCGGGCTGGTATGATGACACTTTTGTCGACTCGGAAAGGCGAAGATTAGCAGATAGAGAAGGGTTTACGCCCGATAAAAGAAACGATTCCAAGTTTCGAATAATTGTCAATTGAATGACCAAGAATGAGGGTCTTCATTGTACGTTTCGAAATCACTTACCGGTTAAATACTTGACAATCTTCTTGTGTTTTGTGACAGAATTCAGCCAATAGGGGTTACTGGCGTAAAGAATAAAATTCAATAGACTTTTCAAGCAGAACAAACTCGAAGCTGTGACAAATTCTAAAGACGCTGTTGTATCACCAAAGACCGGCTAAAGAGTGAATAGAAGTAGAGATTAGCTTTGTGTGGTACCCGGGTCACGTGGGTTTCCTGTGCACCCGTGATTGGCTCTTTCTCGTTCTTATGAATAAACAGTAGGTCTTCGCGGGAAAGCTATAGACAAAGGCAGTTAGCGGACTGCCTGGGCAAACTAACATTCCTAAATGCTGGCACAAACTCAGTTACGCGGTCGTAACTTTTTATTTGGCTCGTCAAAATGGGTAATTGGAACTGGGCAAGATCTACATGTAACCTTAGCTCAAAGTACTGGTGTTATTCTATATTTAGCTTACATGTACATGTACACGAATGTGTCCTTTCAGCCTGAATTGCCTCGCTGGTCGTTGTCTTTGGACTTTTGCTTGTAGCCAACTTCCTGGTCATTATCCCCGTTCATATTTAAATCACCGGCTCTGGCGTGTTTATTCTTGTTCACATTTAAATCACAGACACCGGGGTGTTTCCTATTCCCCGCGTTTTTCCCATGGTGCATGGTTTGGCCAATCTATTTAATGCGTGCCGGCTTGACTTCACCGTCCAGTCTGCACCGACCAGTCAGAGATGTTTGGGTACATGTAGGAATTTTTAAAGTTTAACGGTCTATCTTTCACCCTAAGTGAGTCAAATAGTTCCCGTTCAGCCATTTATTTTTGTAAAGAATTTCAGGTTGGGTCATATTCGTCATCTGAAAAAGCTCACGTCGGTTTAGTCGGGAAGGAGCGTAGATGGGTCCGCAGGGTCCGAATTAGGAAATTTGTGATGAACTGCTATTTTTTTCCATCGAAAAAAAAATCGCAGGTCAAATCTAACATCACCTGCTATTTATGAAGTTGGACAGCTATTTTTTTTTCTACATGTGCAAATCCACCAATAAGGCCTCTGTTAATTAATCTTTAGCTTCTCATGACCTTGGTAGGAAATTAAGATGATGCTGAATTCTGTAATTATTAATTATTTGACTGCTTTAAGACATTGCAATAAAAAAGAAGTTTTATGTATGTGGTATTACTGTCTCCACTAAAACTTCGCTGACTGTCCAACTAAAAATGAGGTGGGCGTTTTTTATATTTATTATTATTAATTTTTTTATTTGGCACACATGTTCTTTAAAACTGAGCACCAATGGAAAGTTGATGTCAACTTTGATATGTCAAAGACAACTATTTCCCCTAATTTCTGCAATTAGAACTGCAAAAGCCTTGTTGACTGAATCATGTGGACTATATATACTTATATTTATCAAAAGTCTCCCCTTGTAAATTGCTGATTGCAATAAATTAGAATCAGCCACCAGAGTCCCGTTGGAATTATCAATTAACTGAAATGTCTGCTTAGAAAAACTTCAGCTTGTGAATAGAAGCCCAGGAAAAGAGGCCAACAATATTATTTACCATCGGTACCAACTGGAAAAAAAACAACAGATAGTCCGATTCCGTTTCGTAACAGGTCCGACTTTTGCATGCACCGGACCACCGCGCATGAATTGACGCGCAGCAACCGGAAGTGAAATTGGCGCGGGAAATGTTGACAGAGAAATCCAACAACAATGGCCAAAGATCGGCTTGGAATAAATTTTCAATGGATTATTTCTTGGATTGTCCGTTGCTTCAGATAGATCTAGACTCCTAAAAGGTATTTACGAAATTGATCGCATTTTATCGTTTTTGCTTGATGAAATCCTACTTTCCGCATGCGACAGATAGATTTTTTTGCAACTTGTCACGGGAAAAATTCACTTGCCGGCGGCGGTAGGTAGGCAGGCGTTATTTCGACCGCTGCCTTGTTCTGCAGATTTTATTTTTTTAGTGGAGTATTTGTACGATGATATCGCCCACGAAGAATTCAATTTACGTTGTGTGCAACGGAAACAAAATTATATATAGGTAGGAAACTAAGGAATGGCCAGGAAAATTATGGCCTGCTACTTTCGGTCGAGATTTTTTTTCTTAGCAGGTCATTTTCCACATCGCCTGCTTTGTCAAAATTTTGGCCTGCTTTTAGCCAATAGCAGGCCGCCATTTCGAACGCTGGTCCGACACATTTGTGCTACTTGTTGGCTGTCTACAAAAGCCCAGCAGGACCACCCTGAGTGTGCGTGCTCATTGACAAATAGTGTGGCTGGAGTGTAGTGACGTGCAACTTTATAAATCTAGTTCTGTCCTGTCCAGTCATTCTGCCGATACCTTAAATAGAGCTGGTTCAGCGGTATGGCCTGTTTTGTCTTATCTTGTCTTGTCAGTACCAATAGAGGCACAAGTTCCACCGTGAACTTAGACCTCAATACGAGGTATCAAATATTGATGTTGCGATGCGCCTCAATACACAGGCTTATCTAGGTTTGTCGTGCCTCGTCTACAAGTAAAACTGAATATATGCCATAGACAGGAAGTTGTGTCTTTTACCGAACATTGATGGTTGTTATATTTCAGTTCCGTCAAATTGGAACATTCCACATTTACAAAACTGTTCAGTTATCTTGATCGTGTTGTGGACTTTTAGCTTGTAGCCAACTTTCTGATCATTATTCTCGTTCATATTTAAATCACCGGCTCTGGCGTGTTTATTCCTGTTCACATTTAAATCACAGGCACCGGGGTGTTTCCTATTCCCCGTGTTTTTCCCATGGTGCATGGTTTGGCCAATCTATTTAATGCGTGCCGGCTTGACTTCACCGTCCAGTCTGCATCGACCAGTCAGAGATGTTTGGGTACATGTAGGAATTTTTAAAGTTTCCCACCCACCCGCCCCCATCAATGATAGACACACCCGCCTCAAGCAGAACCGTGGCAGTTGTTGATCTCAAGCAATGGTTGGTGTAACGAGTAATCTTTAGATGTATTTATTTATAAGACTTGAATATAATATAAAACGAATTTGATACCTTTAAATATTTCCTATTTCGTTTGCCTGTCGGTCTTTGGCTCATTTCGTTTGTTAGCCAGATCTCTCAATTTCTCATCGTCAGCGGAGGAAAATCTACGGTACCCTTGTTCAGCTGATCACAGTCGTGTTGTGTCTCATTATCTACCTTTGTTCAGCTGATCACACTCGTGTTGTGTCTCATTATTTACCTTTGTTCAGCTGATCACACTCGAGTTGTGTCTCATTATCTACCCTTGTTCAGCTAATCACACTCGTGTTGTGTCTCATTATCTACCTTTGTTCAGCTGATCACACTCGCGTTGTGTCTCATTATCTACCTTTGTTCAGCTGATCACACTCGTGTTGTGTCTCATTATCTACCTTTGTTCAGCTGATCACACTCGTATTGTGTCTCATTATCTACCTTTGTTCAGCTGATCACACTCGTGTTGTGTCTCCTCTAAAGTCTACCCTTGTTCTGCTGATCACACTGTGTTGTGGCTCATTATCTACCTTTGTTCAGCTGGTCACACTTGTGTTGTGGCTTATTTAAAGCAGCAGATTCATCATCAGCATCTCTCGTGAACTTTTCGATCTCCGCTTCTCTTGATAATTCATATCTGAAAGCACGTCTTGTTTCTACGGTTGATCTGTTTCTTATTGTGTACACTCGTATGTCCCAGTTGATTTGTAAATATCTGCGATTATACATTTTATACCTTTAAAATAAACTAAAATTCCTACTTGCAGGGTATTCATTCTATTTGTTTATTCGATTGTACAGGCAGACGAGACTGTCCTGCAATTCATCGCCCGCCCTGTGAAATGGATTCTCCCGAGTGAACACCTGTGCGTTTCAAGATCACGGGTGTAGATTTCATACGCCACAAAGTTCTTAATCGTGCTAAATCGTGTAATAATTGCACGGTTATCCGTGTGTAATATGTGTAAGTGTTATAGAATGTTATTCTAAGTGGTATGTTAATACAAGTCGAACAAATGCCTATAGTATAGAGCTATAGCATTCAGCTGTTAAGATTCCAGAATTCGTCATGCATGTCTTTGCACTATCCATGTAGAGAAATGCCCGTAGATGTGGCCCTTGCCCGAAAGACGAATCGACTTCACCCACTGACACTGACAGCCCATTTCAGTGCCAATATGCCCATTAATAATGAACCAATCCTCAATCCAGTCCGTGTCACGGCCATGTATGCGGTCATGTTTTTGTAGACTTTGTCGCATTTAACGCGCGACGCAATGACTTGTTTTGACGAGAGCAGATTTTGGAGCCAGTGTTTTCTGCAGTAGGCATACGGTTTCGTACATTTCTCAATCTTCGTCTTTAATATTATTCGCGGTACGGTACGTGCATACATCAACACTTGCACTGACATAGACATGATAGAATACTAACCTGATAAAAACTAAGCAACATGATCCATTATCTCTTCCAATTCTGCAGCTTCATCCTTGACTGAAAATCAATTCCACGGAGTTCACTTGCAGTGGAAATGAGTCCCTTTGATAACAGTTTCCATGAAGTCAAACTGAAGATCGTGATCTCACGCCAGACCCGAATTAGAAATTGAAACTGACTTGACTCTGCGGTCCCAATTACAACGCATATAAGGGAAAAGCAGAAGGGCCAATTATGCATGGCTGTCTCGAAACTGCCAACATACTGGAATACTTTTCGTCTTGGCACTCGGATATATCTCTCCAGCGCCATTGTTGGTAAATATTAAATAAAACCATTTAGCAATGAATAATTGAGTCCGAATTGAGTCCAGTTTCAGCCTTGTAGTTGTTGCACAAACAGGTCATGGAATAACCCAGAAACTCTGGCTGTGATAGGTGAATATAGGTAAGGGGACGTGGCATTCCTATCACAGCCCAGAGCGCTCCTAGGTTAAATTTTAGCGATAAAATCTGACTTTTCGCAATCTTTTGCTGCCGAAAATAACGAAACGTGAGAGAAATAATATGCCAATTTGATACAGTTTGACCGACCTGAGCTTCTTTCACCATGTACCATCTTTCATGACTGTTTTGATCCAGACAAAATGTGATCAAACTTGTGGGGAAAACATTGACTGATTTCCCCGTTTTTGGCGCGTTTTTGACATGTTGTAAGAATATGACCTACGCTGTTTTTATCTCGTGACCTTTCTGATCACGTGAATAGACACACGTCGCTATTGGTTTATAACCGGCATGAGTCGATTTCTTGATGACCTGAGCCAAAAGGTCAAACAAATTCTGCGCATGTCCCTGTCAACCATCGAGAAAGAACACAACGGGGTTTTTTTTTTGGACAAAATCCGTGTTTGAAGGCAGATCCCATCTAACTAAAGGGGTCATTAGGTGGTTGTCATATTGTTGGAGATACCAAATCATATTATTTATTACATAAAATGCTTTTTGTGCCTCTGTCCCAATTCCCCACGCCGTGTGCAGGTAAACATCTCGAGCGACTGACGTCTTATTTAGTCATTTCCATTTCAGGCTCTATTAGTGCTTCGGGCTAGGGAATCTGATTCAGCAACAACAACCTAAAAAATAGACTCCTTAGTCGATGTTTTCCGGCTAGTCATGGAAATGTGACATCAAGTTAGAGCAACATGCTCGTTTGAGCAATAATTCCTCATTTCAGCCATTATAGGTCTATAGCTAAAACGAGCAATAGCCATGTGGACACATGTACCTTAAAATTTCGTGAGATCCTCTTCTCCCAGATCGGCAGTCATCCCACAAGAAACAGGTGCAGGGTTTGTCCGAATCTGGTGGTATATGAAATTGTCGCTCGAAATTTGCGTGTACTTTTTTTTATATAATATTTACTAAATAATAGCAAAGGTCACCATCTCGAAAAAAATATCGAATGACAAATTGTCTTGTTGAATTTTCGCAAGGCTATCCTTTCAAAAGTACACCCTATAACCGATTCATTTTCATATAGTCGAACCTTTCCTTTCTGTTCTCTCTAGACACATCGCCAAAGCTGACTATTTTTTTGTATTTTATTTTTTTTTTTACTCTGAAAAGTTGGCCTTGTGGACTTGCTGTTTGCGCGAAGAAAGATCACTGAAAGTCATCATTGTAACATCGAAAATGCTACATATGTACTTCTCTGAAGAAGCCTTTTTGACACATTTGTTCCGCCGAGCATAATCGTTGTTAAACTACTTACTAAGTTAACTACTCGGAAATCAAAACCAAACGACTTTATTTAACACATTTGCCGATCTCTTCTGCCATGTTTATACTCAGGCCCCATAACCTACCAAGTAAACTGTATATATATATATATATATATAAACGATGCTTTGATAAACTGCTGAAAGCAGTGAAACTAGTTAGCGAAATCAATCAGTCCGAGTTTGTCATGACTTTTTTCTAGTACTATATTTACCATACACAAAGGCAGTTTTACTGTGATCATTTAGTCTATATATATATATATATATATATATATAAGGGAGACAGCAAACCAGACTAGTGCGCGTGTACTAGCAGCGCAAGCCTGAAGATGTGAGTGCCAAATGGCTCCGTGGAACCGGGTAATAGTGCTCCTAATTATACAATCGTTACACTTCGTTAAGAGTGTCCGTGGTGATTAGTATTAGTTCTGGGCACCGGTTATTGATCTGTGGGATTTTCTGTAGTTTTGTAGACCAGATTACTTGCATTTTTGTGCAAACCAGGCTCATGCACTGACATGCAGCTCTAGAACGTGTGAATGACTGTGACCTTGCTGACCTCATTTCACGTGTATCGACGACGAGGCCCTGTCGTCGAAATTTTTATCTCATCTGGGCCGAAGGCCCGATGGGCTTATGTCATGGCCTGACTGTCCGTCGTCCGTCGTCCGTCGTCTGTCGTCCGTAAACATGTTCTTCTCTGAAACCGCTTGGCCGATTAAGCTGAAACTTGGCATGCATTGAGTACACCAGAATTTGTTCATGCCGTGTCGAAACGATTTTAAATATGGCTGCCATGGCGGCCATGTTGAATTTGCCAGTGAAATCTTGTCATCATTATTTTTCGGTAACTACTGCATGGATCTTTCTCAAATTTGGTACACGGGTTCCTCTTGGGGTCTAGTTGTGCAAGATATCTTTTGTGGTCTGATTCAGAAATCCAATATGGCCACCAGGCGGCCATCTTGGATTTCCCCATGAAACATTGTTATTGCGATTTCCCAGGAACTACTGTGTGGATCTTCCTCAAATTTGGTACACAGGTTCCCCTTGGGGTCTAGTTGTGCAAGATACATTTTCTGCTCTGATTCGAACATCCAATATGGCCACCAGGCGGCCATCTTGGATTTCCCTATGAAACTTTGTTGTCATGATTTATCAGGAAGTACTGCATGGATCTTTCTCAAATTTGATACACAGGTTCCCCTTGGGGTCTAGTTGTGCAAGACACTTTTGTGGTCTGATTCAGAAATCCAATATGGCCACCAGGCGGCCATCTTGGATTTCCAGATGAAACATTGTTATCGCGATTTCTCAGGAACTACTGCATGGATCTTTTTCAAATTTGGTACAGAGGTTCCCCTTGGGGTCTAGTTGTGCAAGATACAATTTGTGGTCTGATTGAAAAATCCGATATGGCCACCAGGCGGCCATCTTGGATTTCCAGATGAAACATTGTTATCGTGATTTCTCAGGAACTACTGCATGGATCTTTCTCAAATTTGGTACAGAGGTTGCCCTTGGGGTCTAGCTGTGCAAGATACCTTTTCTGCTCTGATTCGAACATCCAATATGGCCAACAGACGGCCATCTGGGATTTCCCTATGAAACTTCGTTATCGTGATTTATCAGGAAGTACTGCATGGATCTTTCTCAGATTTGATACACAGGTTCCCCTTGGGGTCTAGTTGTGCAAGATACTTTTGTGGTCTAATTCAGAAACCTAATATGGCCACCAGGCGGCCATCTTGGATTTCCAGATGAAACATTGTTATCGCGATTTCTCAGGAACTACTGCATGGGTCTTTCTCAAATTTGATACAGAGGTTGCCCTTGAGGTCTAGATGTGCAAGATACCATTTGTGTTCTGATTGAAAAATCCAATATGGCCACCAGGCGGCCATCTTGGATTTCCCCATGAAACATTGTTATTGCGATTTCTCAGGAAATACTGCATGGATCTTTCTCAAATTTGGTATACAGGTTCCCCTTGGTGTCTAGTTGTGCAAGATATCTTTTCTGCTCTGATTCAAAAATCCAATATGGCCACCAGGCAGCCGTCTTGGATTTCCCCATGAAACTTTGTTATCGCGATCATGGATTTCTCAGGAACTGCTGCATTGATTTTTCTCAAATTTGATACACAGGTTCCCCTTGGGGTCAAGTTGAGCAAGATACCTTTTCTTGTCCGATTCGAAAATCCAATATGGCCGCATCTTGAATTTCCCATGAAACTTTATCATGAAATCTCAGGAAATAACTGCATGGATCATTTAGTGTTCAGGGGGGACAACACAAGTTAGAAACTCATCTATTGCAGTTCTTTAGTAAAAATTTCTCACAGCTACGTTCTCCAGTTACAGACAGATGAGCTACAGTGCCGTGGCACTATCTTTTAAGGCCAAATTGGGACGAGGTCAGTTCATCACCTTGTATTGGTGATGGGGCCTGGTCAGCACCACCATATGATGAAGAGCAAGGAGTACAGATTTCAGTTTTTCGCCATTGGTGATGATGGAATATGGTTTTGGTTCGAACTGGTCACCATTTATTGGTGATGCTGTCTTCACCTTTTGTTTCAACGCCCCTGGTACATACGATATGGCTCTGATTATGCTCTCGATGAGTCATCTTCAGAAGCACTCAGAATAAATCAATAAAACCGTGCCAACTACACGTAACAGGATGCAACTAAGAAATAGGCTTTGCTGATTCGTGTTTCATATCTATTTCATGTAGGATTGAACTGCAACAGAGCAAATATGGATGATATACCAATCAAAATGGAGCCCTTCGACGAGGAAACCAGTTCCGTGGTACAGGGAGATTTTTACTGCCGACATTTGCCCGTAAAAAAAGAACCGCGGGTCCAGAGCTCTGCTTCCATGGGAGTGCTGAAATCAACAAAAGTCGCGACAAAGGAAGAGCCAGCGGACTTGTTTGATGAGTTTGAATATCCAAGAAAAGACATCAAACCTGAAACTTGCACACAAGTAAGTTGTGAGTTAGTTTACCTTTGGGTGGGAGGGAGGGAGGGAATTTGGCTTAATGTCACACTCAAGTTTGTTTCACTCACATGGTGACAGTCAGTTTGGTTGGTGGAGGAAGCCGGAGTACCCGGAGAGAACCACCGCCCTTCGGCAAGTAACTGACAAACTTTCACACATGGACCAGCTGGGCTCGAACCCATGCCGGTTCAGCGGTGTGAGGCTAGCGGTCACCAGCGAAGCGCCTTAGACCACTCGGCCACCGAGGGCCCCCTACCTTTGGGTGGTACACGGGTTATATATAACTATTTTGCGTTGAGAACATTTATTGTAAACATATCCTAAACAATTAAGCGCAACATTAAAATGGCGGTGGTGAAAGAATATATGGCGGAGTCCACTTTTCCGTCAAATTTTCCGTCCAACCGAAAAATGGCATTTGCGACATTAAGAATATTAAAATGCAATTCTGTGTCCTGTACATGTATGCTAAACCCACCAAGACTGTGTAATGTATGAACCCACCAAGGCTGTGTAATGTATAAACCCACCAAGGCTGTGTAATGTATAAACCCACCAAGACTGTGTAATGTATAAACCCACCAAGACTGTGTAATGTATAAACCCACCAAGGCTGTGTAATGTATGCATATGAATATAAACAGAGAGGCAGAAATATAAATGTTGCTAATGTCATCCTTTTAAACACTGACATGACTGAGGACAGCACACAAGACACAGGCAGGACGTTTTAACATGGTGCAATAATGACAAGTACTAGACAGTACATTATCAAGTTCCGTTTGGTTCTCAGCAAAAGACATTGAAGCAACAGGGACCATAAAAGATGTACAGTGACCAGTACATCCCTGACCTTATTAAAATTTATGTACCATTAACAGTGTACTAAGTACCAAACATGTATACTGTGGGTGTTTGGACAATGTTGCTAATATCATTTTCGCCTGACTGGAATGCCTAATTCCACTGAGCATAGGCAAGTGATTGTCTTCAAAGAAATTTCTTGAACATATACAAAATAGATTTTGACGGAAAAATGACGTAAGCACCACAAATGTTGCAGTTGTCATTTATGTCTTGTCCTGCTAAATTAAGAACTGTACAAAGAGTTCATATGGTCATTTGTTTATTTTCCTCTTACACAATTCATTGACATGTAGATACATGTAGTAAGGTAGAGAGCACATTGTCTCCTTACGATATTTTTTAATTTAAAAGTTATGCTAATGTTCTTTTTTTGTTCCGTCATTGATTGACGGAAACGGGAGTTAGTAGAAAAGGTTATCGTTGAAACCGCCATAGGCTTGTAAGCCATCAAGTAACTCACAGAAAACCTTTTTAACTTGTCATGTGAGTCCTTATGTGGCTCTTTGCTCCATCTCCAATGATTCAACGATCTAATCAACACAGTATCCATGTGAGATTGATATATGTTTATCAATTTATGCTTTGTAGCAATCAATTTAATTAAGGGGATTACAATACATTAATAAACTATTGCTGTGGTTGTTTTTCAAGGAGAGTACAGAGAGCTGTTTCTACACAGAGGAGATGAAAGGTAATGAAGCTGTTAATGTGCTGGCCATGGTAACAGACAGACCATACCCAGTGACCTTGTACCAGGTTGATCCCCAATTAGAGAATAATGCTGGTACAATTACTGAACGGTTGGAGGACGATAACCTGTTACTACATACTGATCACGTAGAAAGGAAGAGTGCAAACATCGTAACAACTGAAGAACTCTCACGCAATTCAACTTTATGTCAACCAAGAAGAATGAAACAATCTAAACCTGGAGACAAATCATCCAAATGTTCACACTGCTCTTATAGCTGTGTTAGCAGAAGTGATCTGCAAAGGCATGAAAGAACCCATACTGGTGAAAAGCCTTACAAATGCTCTCTGTGCTCATATAGCTCTCAAAAGAGAGGTCACCTTGTTGCGCATAAAAGAATCCATACTGGTGAAAAGCCTTACAAATGTTCTATGTGCTCATATAGCTGTACACAGAAAGGTAACTTAGAGAAGCACAAATACAGTCATACTGGTGAAAAGCCTTACAAATGTTCTCTGTGCTCCTATAGCTCTGCGTGGAGACATCATCTTGATATGCATAAAAGAGTTCATACTGGTGAAAAGCCATACAAATGC
>JAVTVY010038639.1:0-15925 GCA_036873755.1 Hanleya hanleyi | reverse complement strand
GGTCCAGATTCAATAAGGTTCTGGGTCATGAGCATATGGATGTGCATGGCAAGTTTGGTGTGCCTAGGGTAAGTCGTTCTAAAAAAAGCTTGGTAACGAGAAAGCTGTGATGGTTTCGCATAAATTAAAGATGGCCGCCAAAGTTTCGAACCAATCGGGTCCAGATTCAATAGGCTTGTGGTTGACCACCCAACAAGTCTCTAGATGCAACGGTTCGGTTTCTAGATCGATCACAAGAATTGTTGACGACCGGACGACCGGATTACCGGACGAACGACCGGACGACAGGACGTACATGCCAACGACAAAACCCCGCAGCCTAACAGGCTGAGGGGTAAAAACCAAACAATATAATTTACCATTGGTACTGACTTGAAAAAACACAAGACACAAGACTTAACCACAACCCTTTGCGTTTCATAAAAGTTCCGAATTTTGCATGCACCTGGCTACCACGCACACGTGCAACATGAAGTAAAATTTGCCGCAGGAAGTTGACAAAATTGACAGGACCCACAACAGTGACAAAAGATTGGCTTGAAATAAATTTTCAATGGATTATTTCTTGGATTGTCCGTTCCTTCAGATAGATCTAGACTTGTAACAGGTGTTAGATGAAGAAAATAGATGACATTTTATGGTTTTGCTAAATGAAATTGTACTTGTTGCATGGACAGGTAGATTTGTTTTTCACTTGTCACCGGGAAAATTCAATTGTCCGCGGCAGATACACAGGCATTATTTCGACCTCTGTAAGTAAAACACATCAAAATGTGGTAAACCATATAAAGTTATGTTTATAGTCATCGTAAATTAGAGTTATAGTCATCGTAAATACATTTGTATTGGCTTCACATTCATGTAAAACCTAGGCGCATGGCGACACGAAACATAGAATCAATATTGCGCAGCCAAGTTTGTTATGGGGCAGCAAGGTTGACTTGGGCCAGTCAGGCCACAGGGACAAGTATCAATTGGATTGCATAAACATACCCATGTCACACCTCAAAGAGATAGAAGGGACGCCATCTTGAAATTCACTTTCCTCCAGAAATTACCGGATTTGAGAGGCTCGATTGAGAACAAATAAAGGCAATTTGTTCATACCTCGTAACCTGGCAGTGTTGTGGTTTTCTTTTACATTTCATAACACAAATCCTGACTCGTATAATGCGCTGCGATGCACAGTTTTTGTAAAATCGTTCTCAAATCAGCGGTTAATTCCCCCGCTTCGAGCATCTTCACGGACATTGAATGACTGCCGGTCTCGAACCCGAGATCATAACAATTACGTCGTGCACAAAGAACAATGCTGATTCGGTATGTTGGATGGATCAAGCTAGACCGACACGTTCGAGACTTTTGAATTTCGCGCACTGTCCACTGCAATAGTGTAAACAACCAGTCAGTGTTGTTCGTGGTGCGTGACGTAATTGTTATGATCTCGGGTTCGAGGCTACGACTGTCCCTCTTGCATATCACTCCAATTTCAACATCCGTGGTCTTTGAGGTGTGAGATGGGTATGGTATATGGAATCGAATTGATACTTGTCCATGTGAGTCAGGCCGTCAGTGTGGTTTTTACTATTAAGGAATAGGCGAGTGATGCTCTCTTGAATATACCGGGTTGGGGAAATACACAGAATATAATTTATTTATCTGTAAATCCACAACTATTATCCACTTCTCCAGACTAGTTCCGTGTGTGGAATGAGTAATGAATGAATACACACGTATAGGGATATTTTGTAAACATAGAAGGCGCTGCGGTGTGCTGATCTCAATGGGGGATTGCTGCATGATCTTTTGCCAGTTCACATGTTGTGCGCAGAAGTTGTCGTTTTTTTTTTGTTTTTTTTTTTTTTTGTTTTTTTTTTTTTTTAATTTATTGCCATTTTTGATATTTACATATGACATCTTCAGGATTAAGTTGGTTGCATTTTTTTATATTATTGTCATCCTACAATCACTCCCACAAGCACACACTCTTACACACTGTATCCATTTGTGATTCCACAACACTCTGCATACATTTAGTCTGTACAAGGTTATAGACATACATATACATATTTAACTATATCCATACGTATACAAATACCCATATGCACACACACACATATACACATGCAAAGTATACAATTTTAGCTCGTAGTCTGCATTATGTGTAGTGTTTTTCTCCACATATAGCACACATACATAAACATGTGTACACACACATATACATTCACATATTTATACATACACATATATATACATACACATACACATATACATACATAGCGACCAGAGACACGGGAATTCGGCAGTAATGTAATGTTTCTTGTACCATAGTTAATCAAGGAAGTATAATGTGTGTTCTGTTGGAAATGTGGTAGGTAATGACAAGATAATAGCTTTGTCAGTTAACCCCGTTTACACACTGCCAGCCAGCATCTTGATGGCTTCAAATTCCTCTTAGCAGGGGGGAATAACTGTGTATTTGTTTACATGCCACAACCAAATATGGTAATACTAAACTGATGTATGGTATGGCTACCCTCTTAACTCGATGGGTACAGACGAGTCGCCAGTTCCGACCCACCAAAGTGAAATTTGCACCTGTTTCAGAAGGAAAGGGTTTGATTGGCATATTCATTATCTTGATCGCCGTGCAATTGTCCATAGCCTTTATTAACAAACTAACTTAGCTGGGGATAAACTGAACTACAGGGAAAAATAAAATTACATTTCTTAATGAGAGGAGTCAGTTCCGACCCACTGTCGCCAGTTCCGATCCAGCCTCGTTTTGACATTGACCTTTGACCCAGATATAAACAAATGTAATGGTCAAGATGATAAATTTTCCGCCAAGATAGGGTCCTAGCTGGATATTTCGTTTTGAATGTCTTAATCTCCTAAGTGAACATCTGACGTTAAAGAATGCGGGTTGGAGTGATAGTGATATGGTCGAGCTAATCATATTGGCAAGATATATTGGACACTGAAATAACTCGGATGGCTAATAAGCATATACTCACTCGAAAATGATGATAAATCAACGGTACTTCTACTTATTTTATCTCTGAATAGTATGAGGCGCCGTTTGTCACTTTCTGATTTAATCTACTGATTTATAAATATCGGGTATTTAGCAGTCGGATATATAAATAATGTGCATAAAATGAGCGTGAAATAAACACCGACTTTAGTCAATTTTAAATCCTATATCAGCGAATAAAATCCGAGAAATATTTATAAATACCTATATTAGATTTCAAGATATATATATCTCTCGTTGTGTTATTTCTGGGATATAAATTCCTCCACAATATATATATATATATTCCTGACAAACGATTTCTTATTTATATATCCGAGGTAACGTATCTTACTGATATATAAATATTTCAAAATGTGCTGTTGGGTATATATATATATCCAGTCTTCGTCTAACTCCGGATTTACAAATACTGAACTGAGAAAGTCTCATATATAGATATCCCATTTATAGTATGCTAATATAGTATGCTGATGAGTGTTGGTTTAGATCATATTGTCTATTTCGTGTTTCAGGTGACAAAAGTCCTTGTGATCCGTGGGCAAGACATAATGAATACTAATAATAATAGCTTTCTATAAATTCTGTGCTTCTGCGAATAATGCTGGTTAAAAGTAAGAAGTACCTGAATGAATTTGCCCGATAATATTCACAGATGACCCACAAATTAGCGTGTGTTCACAATACCCCACATGAGAATCTGCGGAATGATTGAGCGGTGTTTGCCGACCCTTGGTACACTTGAAGAGGCTTAGTGTGATATCAAATTTTTTGCGGTAAACGTATCGCAACTCATTAGCATATTATAACTGGGATATTTATATATGAGACTTTCTCAGTTCAGTATTTGTAAATCCGGAGTTAGATGAAGATGGATATATATATACCCAACTACACATTTTTAAATATTTATATATCAGTAAGATACGTTATCTTGAATATATAAATAAGAAATCCTTTATCAGGAATATATATATATATGGTGGAGAAATTTATATCCCAGAAATAACACGACGAGAGATATATATATCTTGAAATCCAAAATAGGTATTTATAAATTTTTCTCGGATTTTATTCGCTGATATAGGATTTAAAATTGACTGAACTTGGTGTTTATTTCACGCTCATTTTTTGCAAATTTATATATCCGACTGCAAAATACCCGATATTTATATATCCGACTGCTAAATACCCGATATTTACAAATCAGTAGATTAAATCAGAAAGTGACAAACGGCGCCTCATAGAATAGCAGATTAAAGAGAAGAAATGCTAATCAGCACTCGAGTAACGATTTTACGTAGTGAGGAAGACATTTTCAGGCCATGGTATGACCCAGCTTGGCCATCCATAGATGATGGTGGTTCGGAACTGGGTCCGTCAGTTGATGTCAACAATGGGGCAGGTAGCCTTTAGAGAGACACCCCAGTAAATAAATTTATGACAGATACATAGTACATGTACCATATGATAATTATATGTGAGAAACAAAACATCAAAACTTTGATCGGAAGCGCTGGCATTCGACACGGTTTATGACCAACGGTGAGTCCTGGTGTTTGGTCTTAGACCGATGTAGTCGTGTGTATGGAGTGTGTCTGCAAAGCTGTCTCCTAACAAAATCAGTGAATGCATAATATAATTTAACCATGATTGAGAGGTTGATCAACTTGCTTGAATACACCAAATGTTTCATGATTTCGCGTGATCATGGTTATGACAAGAAGCAATAGTTTGGGAAGTGGGCCAGGGTCGGAAATGACACTGGATCGGAACTGGCGACGTCACTGTATTTTTCACTGGTGCTACAAGAAATAATGACATGGTGCTATATTCCCAAAATGCTGTTTGTTCTCTTATGCTTGAGAAAGTAGACAACGGGCGGTGTTCGATCAATACATGTTGTCCGACTTCCACGGCTTGATCCAAGTGCCGATCAGATGGCAGGCGAAACTCCAGTACAAGTACGAAACACACTTGTACCGGTACTATGTTGTTGTTGTAATTTTTGCCGGGTGAATTTATTAGTAATGAACCCCAGTAAATCACAATTACATGTATTTCGCGCCATCATCCACCTCTAATTTTAGTTGTAAATTGCAATACTCACAAACATACAGAGCCTTCATGTGTTTTCCTGGTGGAGAGCCCAAGCAAAGTTACACCGACCAACAGCGAGTGATGCCGGCAAACGTTTAAAATCATACTGCGCAGAGATACCCATTCGTTCGAGAAAAATAGACTCTGCCACACTGACAATGTACACCGTGCAGAAGGTTGGTGACCTGCAAACGCACACTTGCCTGCAGCTTTATCTTAATCATTCATCCATGACAAACGGATGATATAGGTTTTTTCTATTACCTACAGTAGTTCAGGTAGGATTTGAAGGTTGACTATGTGGCAGAGACTGCATGCTTGGCAAAAGTTAGGGTGAAGTGCGGGTTATCTCCCCTCCTCTCAGAAAGCCATTGAATTGTCAAACGCCTGAAGACCGTAAACGCCATTCATCCCACACAGATAGCCAAAGACCTGCATCGCCGCAAGGCCGCTAGTGTAAAAACAGAAACAAAATATAGAAATTTCAAACGCCGACAACTGCGATTCTCGGAAAGAGTTTGAATTCTCAAACGCCGCAATGCCGTTTATCTGAAAAGATAGAGACAGCCAACACCAGTAGGCCTAATTTATAATACCATCCCAAGCCCCGACCACCAACCCATATCAAAATGTTAAACGGTCAGATTCCGGGAAATCCCCTTTTCGATGTCATAGACAGCAAACCGTAAAGTGTCCGTGTGTAGGGTACCGTGTGCAGTGCGAGCTCTTCTGGTGGAAATGTTCAAACACAGCAAAGCCGCAACGCCGGTAACACCGCGTGAATCGTCTACCGGTAGTCTGAAAAGCCGCAAAGCCGCAACGCCGGTGGGATTAATGAGGAAACCCCGTCAACTCCGCAAGGCTGCTGATGAAAAAAAAGAGAACACTGTCGGCGTTAATGCAAACGCCGACAATAGCAGTTCTTGGAAAGATTTACATTGAACTGTCAAACGCCGTAACGCCGTTTCTATGAAGAGATACATTACCGTAGTAGTATACGCCGACAGACAAAGTGATTTACCACTCTCAGCCCCGACCACCGACCCCTTATGAAAATGTTTTAAACGCCGCTACGCGGCGTTGTATAAAAGACACTCTTCGCCAATTTCGTGATTCTTACATGGAAGATGGACCAAAAGTCGTTTTCACTGAACAGTGTACCTTAACTTTTCGAGTGTAGCTGCGTCAATTTTTCGTTGCTTGGGCCCTGGTGATCCATTTTCAGCAGCCAGGACCTTGGACTAACGAATACAAGGCCAAAACGGAGGTTTCTAGGTTTTGTAGATCTTATGCACGAAATACAGAAGTCGTACACTTTTCGTTCCTAAAAAAACATAGGTCGCCTTGACAGGAGATGTCGAAAATCGAACTTTTAGGTACCGATATATAAAAATATGTCAAAAAATACTATGAAAAAAATACAAACGCTTTCAACCAAACGGTATTCAGAAATTCTTTATAGCTTTTTTTATATGATTTTTTGAAGTTATTAAAATTTGCCAAATTGGCCATCACTCTAAAATTACGAATTTTCCAAACACGGTTTGCAGATTTGAAATCAGCATGGTTGAGAGTACTTGGTTCCAAAGTTTGGTGAGAATTCAACAAAAACTGCGAAATTTTAATTTTCAATTTGACCTTCCTTTTCTTGCTCTGCTGGTGTTAATATTCAACCAATTGTTTTCAAATTTCAGGATATTATCACTATGTTAGGGTAGAATCAGGTGTGCAAAAACAGTAAACTTACTTGCAGTATTTCTATTTAAGATCTGTGTTCATCTATCTACCTTTTTTTCTGCTCAAAATACATGTATAAGCGCCAAATTAAACTTTATATTTGACTCTAGAGAAGCCAATTCTTCTTCAAAGTGCCATAAATTTTACAGCCCAGTTTCAATTTATCGTACAGCATTCAAAGTAAAAGATTTTGCTGAATTTCATATCATTTCTCTGACTCAATTTAATTTATCTATATCAACTTAAGAGCAAGTGCATATTTTCAGCCCTGCAATTTGACCTTCCCTTTTTTGCTCTACTGCCGTTAATATCTAACCAATTCCTTTCAAATTTCAGGATATAATCACTATGTTAAGGTAAAATCAGGTGTGCAAAAATGGCAAGCCTACTTACAATACCTCTATTTAAGATCTTTGTTCCTCTATCTACTGTTTTTGCTGCTCAAAATACATGTATAAGCGTCGAATTAAGCTTTATATTTGGGTCTAGAGAAGCAAATTTTGCTTCAAACTGCCTCAAATTTTACAAGCTAGTTTTAAATTCATTGTACAACATTCACAGCAAAAGATTTTGCTGAATTTCATATCATTTCTCTGACTGAATTTAATTTATCTATATCAACTTAAGAGCAAATGCATATTTTCAGTCCTACAATTTCGCTTTTCCTTTTTTGCTCTGCTGGTGTTTAATGTCCAACCAATTCTTGTCAAATTTCAGGATATAATCATTATTTTAGGGTAGAATCAGTTGCCAAAAATAACAAACCTACTTGCCATATTTCTATTTAAGATATTTGTTCATCTATCTACCTTTTCTGCTCAAAATACATGTGTAAGAGCCAAATGAAGCTTTATATTTGGCTCTAGAGAAGCCAATTTTGCCTCAAACTGCCCCAAACGTTACAGACTAGTTTCAAATTCATTGTACAACATTCACAGTAAAAGATTTTGCTGAATTTCATATCATTTCTCGGACTCAATTTAATTTATCTATATCAATTTAAGAGGAAATGCATATTTTCCACTTTGGCCTTTCCTTTTTTGCTATGCTGGCGTTAATATCCAACCAATTCTTTTCAAATTTTAGGATATAATCACTATGCTGGGGTAAAATCTGTGTTCATCTATCTATCTTTTTTCTGCTTAAAATACATTTAGAAGAGTCAAATTCGGCTTTATATTTAGCTCTAGGAAAGCCAATTTTGCTTTAAACTGCCCCAGATTTTAAAGTCTAGTTTTAAATTAATTGTTCAACATTCACAGTAAAAGATTTTGCTGAATTTCATATCATTTCTCTGACTCAATTTAATTTATCTATATCAACTTCTGAGAAAATGCATATTTTCAGTCCTAGAATTTGGCGTTTCCTCTTTTGGTCTGCTGGTGTTAATGTCCAACCAATTCTTTTAATAATATAAACAATCCGGTAAGCCACACCTGTACATTAATGGTTGTAGCTCAGACTCCACAATAATAATATAAACAATCCGGTAAGCCACACCTGTACATTAATGGTTGTAGCTCAGACTCCGTAATAATAATATAAACAATCCGGTAAGCCACACCTGTACATTGATGGTTGTAGCTCAGACTCCAAAATAATAATATGAACAATCCGGTAAGCCACGCCTGTACATTGATGGTTGTAGCTCAGACTCCATATATTGAATCTGACTGAAGCTTGTACTAGGAATTGTGGGTAGGGCTTACTTTTAGTCAGTTTTATTATATATGAGTCTGAGCTACAACCATTAATGTGCAGGTGTGGCTTACCGGATTGTTTATATTATTATCACTTGCAATATTTCTATTTCAGATATTTGTTCATCTATCTACCTTTTTTTGCTCAAAATGCATGTATAAGTGCCAAATTAAGCTTTATATTTGGTTCTAGAGAAACCAATTTCGCTTCAACCTGCCCCATATTTCACAGTCTAATTTTAAATTCATTGTACAATATTCACAGTAAAAGATTTTGCTGTTTTTCATATCATTTCTCTGACTCAATTTAATTTATCTATATCAACTTAAGAGCAAACGCATATTTTCAGTCCTACAGTTTGGCCTTTCCTTTTTTGCTTTGCTGGTGGTAATGTCCAACCAATTCTTTTCAATTTTAGGATATAATCATTATCTTAGGGTAGAATCAGTTGCCAAAAAATAGCAAACCTACTTGCCATATTTCTATTTAAGATACTTGTTCATCTATCTACCTTTTTCTGCTCAAAATACATGTGTAAGAGCCAAATGAAGCTTTATATTTGGCTCTAGAGAGGCCAATTATGCCTCAAACTGCCCCAAATTTTACAGACTAGTTTTAAATTCATTGTACAACATTCACAATAAAAGATTTTCCTTAATTTCATATCATTTCTCTGACTCAATTTAATTTATCTATATCAACATGAACAGTGTGACTAACGTCACAGAATCTACGAAGTACAGTAGGCATTAGGACTCGAACGCGAACTGAACTCTTGGAAATCCCCACCCCCAGTTGAAATCCTGCCCAAGTCAGAATCGCCAGTGATTTTCATCAAAAATCACCAGAAATTTTCATCAAAAGTAGGTCAGCTCAGAACTTGTTGGTAACAGTCTCCTAATGCGCCTTCATTCCAAAAACAAATAACGATCGCCGATTTAATTTTACAATTTTGTAATTAAAGGAAACAGATTGAATAATATAGGTTCAGTAGATTTCAAGCTTTACGTGTGAAAATACATTTACATCTCTTTAATGGTTTTCAGTGCCCTTGTCCAGGATCAAAACAACTTTTGAATCACATTATTTTCCCAACAATACGACAATTTTTTATATATAGTACTATAGTAGAAAGGTAGCATTTATGTAGTTTACGGTAATTCAACTCAAGACCAACACCTTCTCTGCACAAGATAATAATGATTCTATGTCATTCTCCAGAGCATAACCGGTACAAAGACGAATAAATAGCGTCTCTACATCACGTTGTTATCTAGATATATGAGACAACACATTTTGGGTATCGGCAATCTGATGAATGTAGTATTCCGGTTTTCTTGTTTCACATTATATTCTATGGCGGTTAATCGGTGATTGTCTTCATTGATAAATGTTAAACCACCTCAGCTTCGTTGTGTCCGTGGCAGTGATTCTGTATCCCCTAATCAAGGAATCAAAATGGATCAAGATTTGAAATAAGAAGAAAAATTTAGACATATTTTTTTGCACATGTAATGTTTTGTTCAAATTATATCCAAGTGTGATATATAGTCAATATTCAAGAGGTACAATAAAACCAAAGTATGTCCTCATATTTTCACATCCATGCCAAGAAATACTGCATTGAAAAGGGTCCATTTAGCCTACCCTGTTTTATCGCTCTAATCAGCAAATGGCGGGGTCATATTTCTTCTGTCAAAATTGTGTTTCCCTCCAAAGTCTTAACCCTTGAATCCAAGTCACACACTCTCTGGTGTAAAGTAATGTTTGTCCTAACTATCCGATTAGCACATTATGAACATGTCTTTGGTCATAGTGTACATATCATAACTCACATCAATGTTTTCTGCTATATTATTTCAATGATATGGTTTAACAATTTAAGTTATGCAAAAAGCGCTGATTGTTTGAGGGTATATGGAGTAGGCCTATGCTGTCGGGCAATTGTGAAATTGTCCCAGATGCACGTTAAGATTAACCTCAGTAATAGGGCAATGTGGCATACAGTGGAATGTGGATCAATGACAGGGTATTTTTAGCCGGACAGGACTCGGTGGTGGTAACTGATACTCATTAAATGCGATAAAACGCTGGAGCAAAACGGACCACAGTTTTCTTGGCATGATGATCAAAGTTACTTTATCTAGTTAAATTATACCCAAGGAAATAAATTAAGACCCTTTAAACAGTCGTCATGGCTTTGTTTCACCCTCAGTAAACTTCTATCATTGTTGCTCACACAGACTAATCTGAAGGATGATACCACATCTTTCTTTCTTCTGCTGGGTTATCGCACCAGGCTGAATTAATTGGTTGATGTAGGATATTTCACCATCAGTGGGTAATTTGACCTGAATTTGAAGCCTGATGTGGTCAATGATGAAATGTTTGGATGTGAAATAGGATACACGTTAAAGGCTACAGTTTACATATATCTATAACAATATACTGAAGTGTTAATTATAAATCTAATTTTAATCAGAATTATTTCAGCTCAGAACTTGCTGTTAACAATGCCCTAATGCACGTTCATGCCAATAATCAAGGTGCTAATGTCAACGGTTCTCCTTATTTTGCCGACGAAAGGATTCGGATGGACTGACTCACTGACTCATTACCGGACAATTTGCCATCTGTAGCCTACTTCGTAGGAACTTAAGAGGAAATGAATCTTTTCAGTTCTACACTTTGGCCTTCCCTTTTTTGCTCCGCTGGCTTTAATATCCAACCAATTCTTTTCAAATTTCAGGATATAATCACTATGCTGGGGTAAAATCGTGTGAGCAAAAATGGCACATCTTCTTGCCATATTCCTCTTAAAATCTTTGTTCATCTATCTATCTTTTTCTGCTTAAAATACATGTATAACAGTCAAATTCAGCTTTATATTTGGCTCTAGGAAAGCCAATTTTGCTTTAAGCTGCCCCATATTTTACAGACTAGTTTTAAATTAATTGTTCAACATTCACAGTAAAAAAATTTGTTGAATTTCATATCATTTCTCTGACTCAATTTAATTTATCTATATCAACTTCTGAGAAAATGCATGTTTTCAGTCCTACAATTTGGCGTTTCCTCTTTTGGTCTGCTGGTGTTAATGTCCAACCAATTCTTTTCAAATTTCAGGATGTAATCACTATGTTAGGGTAGAATTAGGTGTGAAAAAATGGCAAACCCAGTTGCAATATTTCTATTTAAGATATCTGTTCATCTATCTACCTTTTTTTGCTCAAAATACATGTACAAGAGCCAAATTAAGCTTTATATTTGGCTCTAGAGAAACCAATTTCGCTTCAACCTGCCCCATATTTTACAGCCTAATTTCAAATTCATTGTACAACATTCGCAGTAAAAAAATTTGCTGAATTTCATAGCATTTCTCTGATTCAATTTAATTTATCTGTATCAACTTATGAGCAAATGCATATTTTCAGTCCTTCCATTTGGCCTTTCCTTTTTTGCTCTGCTGGTGCTAATGTCCAACCAATTCTGTTCAAATTTCAGGATATAATCACTATCTTAGGGTAGAATCAGTTGCCAAAAATAGCAAACGCATTTGCCATATTTCTATTTAAGATATTTGTTCATCTATCTATACCTTCTTTCTGCTCAAAATACATGTATAAGCGCCAAATGAAGCTTTATATTTGGCTCTGGAGAAGTCAATTTTGCCTCAAACTGCCCCAAATTTTACAGACTAATTTTAAATTCATTGCCCAACATTCACAGTAAAAGATTTTGCTGAATTTCATATCATTTATCTGACTCAATTTAATTTATCTATATCAACTTAAGAGGAAATGCATATTTTCATTTCTACACTTTGGCCTTTCCTTTTTTGCTCTGCAGGCGTTAGTATCCAACCAATTCTTTTCAAATTTCAGGATATAATCACTATGTTAGGGTAGAATAAAGTGTGCAAAAATGGGAACTCTACTCGCCATATTCCTATTAAAATCTTTGTTCATCTGTCTATCTTTTTCTGCTTAAAATACATGTATAAGAGTCAAATTCAGCTTTATATTTGGCTCTAGAGAAGCCAATTTTGCTTTAAACTGTCCCAAGTTTTACAGTCTAGTTTTAAATTAATTGTTCAACATTCACATTGAAAGATTTTGCTGAATTTCATATCATTTCTCTGGCTCAATTTAATTTATCTATATCAACTTAAGAGAAAATGCATATTTCCAGTCCTACAATTTGGCGTTTCCTTTTTTGGTCTGCTGGTGTTAATGTCCAACCAATTCTTTTAAAATATCAGGATGTAATCACTATGTTAGGGTAGAATCAGGTGTGAAAAAATGGCAAACCTACTTGCAATATTTCTATTTAAGACATTTGTTCATCTGTCTACCTTTTTCTGCTCAAAATACATGTATGATAGCCAAAGTAAGCTTTATATTTGGCTCTAGAGAAGCCAATTTTGCTTCAAACTGCCCCAAATTTTACAGTCCAGTTTTAAATTCATTGTACAACATTCACAGTAAAATACTTTGCTGAATTTCACATCATTTCTCTGATTCAATTTTATTTATCTATATCAACTTAAGAGGAAATGCATATTTTCAGTCTTATCATTTGGCCTTTCCTTTCTGCTGTGCTGGTGCTAATATTCAACCAATTCTTCTCAAATTTCAGGATATAATCATTCTGTTAGTGTAGGATCAACACTGATAGCCTGCTTGCAATACTTATATTTAATGCCTTTGGTCATCTAGTCTTTTTTTCCTCAAAATACATGTAAATGATGCAAAATATGCTTCATATTTGCCTGTAAAAAATCCAATTTTGCTTCAATCCTTCCCAAATTTGGCATACTAGTTCTAAATTGGGTGTAGATAATTTACATTCAAAGGTTTTGCTGAATTAAATCTATTATCTATGGTGGAATTACGTTCACCTATGTCAAAAAAATTAAATTTCGCAGTTTTTCAATGAATTTGGTATTGGTATTGTAGTATAGTATACAATATAGATGTGCGTGATGTAACACTGTACGACGCGGTTTTCCAGTATACAGTTGTTGAATGATATCTAACCCCTTACAGTTCATGACCGTATATAGTATAGATGTCTGTGATGTAACACAGCATAAGGTTATTAAATGATTGATAACTAACCCTAACAGTCCATGATCATGTAGAGAATAGATGTGTGTGACGTAACACCGTAACACCTTGTCCAGTTTAAGGTTGTTAAATGACTGAGATCTAACCCCTAACAGTCCATTGCCATATATAGTATAGATGTGTGTGATGTGACACAGTAATACCTGGTTGTCCAGTATGAGGCTGTTAAATGATCGATATCTGACCCCTAACAGACCATAATCATACATAGTAGATCTGTGTGATGTGACACAGTAACACGTGATTGTCCAGTACAAGGTTGTTAAATGACTGATATCTAACCCCTAACAGTCCATGGCCATATATAGTATGGATGTGTGTGATGTGACACAGTAATACCGGGTTGTCCAGTATGAGGCTGTTAAATGACTGATATCTGACCCCTAAGGGAGCGTGTCAAAAGTTTTGACGTTCAAACTAAAAGAATGCGTCAGAAAATGAACAGGTGCTCGTTCTTTTTCTTCGAGCAAACGAACGTTCGACAGTCAGAAAATGAACACCACCCCGTCAGAAAAAATGAACGTCAGAAAAAGAACGTTCTTTTTTGAACGTTCAAATTAGTGTGTATGATAGCGGTCAGAATTCGCTGAAGAGCTCACATTACGGCTATCGTGTCGACTTATACTAGAACGAAAAAAAACAAACAAAAACAGATCACTCGAAAAGGCAGCACCTTTGAGACTTGCACTAGCTTTCGCAGGTATGTAACCCACTTCCTCTGAAGAAATACTTTCGTTCTTTCAAAGCAACTACGGCAAAGATTTGACGTTTATCTACAGCAAATTCAATAAATGTATTTAAAAAAATAAAAGTGGATCTTTCGTGCATATTCTGGGGAATTATTTACCGGGAATTATAGAACGAGCGACATAGAGGAACTAATAATAAACGCGCGTGTATTATTTTTTTGGAAGAAAACGAGATGAACTATATAATATTAAACTTCGACAGAGAAATATCACCATACTGATTTGGCCTCATTGAAAGTCCGATGTGACCAAATATCGTAAAGAATGATACAATAATCGGGTGAACAAGTTGATGAATTAAGCTCCTTAAAACGTTCGTAATTTGATTTAATTTGATAGACAAATAAGGACTTTGTTGTGATATCAAACCACACATTATTATATTACGTAAAGTCGGCGAATGTTGATCCCGAATATTAACCGTATATGCTAAATCCCTAGCTGTTCCCTATTTGTACTGTCCGACCTGCTCTGTATTGACAGTGTGTGACGCGCGAGGATCGTCTGCACATGAGGCCCAGAAAGGGGGCGAGCTCAGAGTCGTTGCTGTTCCCGGGTACATAGAATTGTAAGGTGTGTGCTTCATTGCATCAGATTTCTTCACCGCTACTAATTTTTTTCGTATGGAAAAATAGTGACAGTCTCCAGGTCCAGATGGCTTTTTATGCACACCAAATTACCACCCGGGATTTTCCTGGTTGGCCGTAACTGACACTGTCAACATTTGAAACTCGACATAATATTGTTTCAATTTAATTTATTACACATCTTGCGGTGTTCTAAATGCTGTTCGTTATATTTATTATTTGGTGTTAAAAATGATCCATCACGGAAAGCCCCTTGAACAGATGCACATATCAATATAGCGTTGATTTTATTATCGTATTTTGATAGATCAATAAAGCTCAATAAACGATTCACTTATATTTCACCATATCACATGATCGATATGAAATCTGAAATACATTTTTCGCTATTAAATTCAAAATTACTTGAAGAGAAAATTACCCCCAAGAGTTCTAACGTTTTGTCCTCGTGATTGTGTTATAAGTTACATATCCAATGATCGAGTACCGATTATCTCTCATCTGAAGTATTTCAGAATGAAAGTGATTTTTTTTCATGAATCCAATTTTACAGTTTGGTGTCATGTGAATCACACTGAGAACAGGAATTTATTGCACAATACAGAATTATACGGAGCATTATTTGTATGTGACAAGGACCACGATCATGAAATGCGAGGTTCGAAAGCCATGCTTCTCACAACAGGACTAGATAAATAGTTGTTGAATGCATAGCCCCCCACCAATCATGCGCCAGAATTGATATGTCTTTAGCTGCGGGAAGGAAATTAGTCATGTTTTGAAATTATTAATATGCATTCATCGAATTTTTAACACCTGTCTTGGTTTTATAAATATAAAGTATATTTGCCGCAGCTCATTTCCTGAACTGAAATTATAAAGGAG
>JAVTVY010038638.1:0-16691 GCA_036873755.1 Hanleya hanleyi | reverse complement strand
AGGTTTCCACCGCGGTGGAAACCTTTACACTGCGCGCCGGGGTTCCCCCGGCGCGCGCGGCGCGCGCGCGCGCGCAGTGTAAAGGTTTCCACCGCGGTGGAAACCTTTGCGCGCCGGGGTCAAAGGTCAGTTCCGGTCACGTGAACGGAAGCGGAAGTGACCTCACAGAGGTCATATGCAAATGTCACTTCCGAGCTCTGGGCTCCACAGGCTTTGAGCTCCAAGAGCTCCGATCCAAGAAACACAACCCGGCGCTCCTGGTCCATAGCGCGAGCATCAAGGATGGCTGTCATAGTCCAGTAGTGATGAGTGATGGCACGCCTCTCCATCGAGTGCACTCTGTGGAGGACCGCTTCTGCGAACTCGTTCAGGATCTGGCGTCGTCCCTCGTTGCCGTCGCCATCTGCAAACATGGACCGGACCACTGCTCGGTAACCCGTGAATGAATTCACCGCGGTGGCATGCTGTAAAATGCGAGTCGCACAGGGCTGGATCTCCGTCATGGCTCTGCAACCGTAGAAATGAAGGTGTGTGATCCCGAGAGACGTGTTTTATAGACCATGTTACACATGCGCGCCTAGACGTCGGGTGTAGTCCGTGATACGTACTATTCTGATGGGTTAGTCCAAAATAGAGAGCAACAACAACAAGACAGATTACAGATCAATTCTTTTATTATGTGTGAACATCATAGAAATGCATGTTCTGACCTGTCTGTGGGGGTTTTCCACAATGGCGGTCACCTTCCGGCATTAGCCGCCATTAGCCGCCATTTCCCCACAATGGCGGCCACCTTCCGCCATTATCCGCCATTTTCCAACAATGGCGGTCAGACAAGTCTGGACATGTTCAAACGTCACGCTCCATTCACCCAAACCGGAAGTGACGTCATTTTTACATCCGGGCACTTCGCGTCTGCGCCTGCATTGAGGTATGCATGAGGGTCTTCATGCGCGCGCGCAATGCCGCTCAGTCGTACACCAGTACACCAGTCTCGATCCTCGACTTGGGGTAGAGTGTGCTAAAAATAGATTACCAGCTAGCGTGCTATAAAGGGGAAGCGGCCTTGCCGTTTCATCAGACACTCTGTCAACCACCAAGATGTTCACTTGCACAACTTGCCAGAAGCAGTTTACTCGCCCAGAAGATTTGCGACGCCACGAGGCCTCCACCCACAACGGTACACTATATACTTGTATAACCTGCGCACGGTTATTTAATCGGGAAGATGCTTTACTGCTCCACGAACGCTCACTCCACGAGGGCGCGAAGGAACAATGTAATGAATGTGGTCAACTCTTCAAACGACGCAGTCAGTTAAGACGGCATCAGCGTTTGATTCATGGTCCGTCTCTACGGTTTGGGCGACAACTTCCTACTGAAGAGGAGCCGCGGAAGGTGAGACCCAGTGAAGATAAGCCCGGGGAGACGGACGCCATTGGTGATGCGATCACGAAGAGCCCGCCTATACCCACAGTTCAGAAGAGCCTAGATATCCAGCCAGTCCCTAGCATTGCTGTTGCCAGTCATACGCCTGACGACATCGGACATTTTCTGGAAGATGCAGTGGATATTCCCAGCGATCTGTTACAGGCCGCCCATCCAGTGAATGACATCGATCGGCGCCAATGGCCCATGATGCGGCACATTTTCCACCGTGATCGCCCCATTCCAGATATCTACAATTTCCCACTGACCCACCTCACCCGTCTACGCAGCTACGTGGAAGCCATCTTCAAAGATCAAACTACGGCCTTCAAATTGAATGTTGCTTTCGGGTACATCTTACGTCACAAAAGACGGACCAGTTACGGTATTATTATGCCAGTAATAACAGCCATGTGTTTGACCAACCGCTCACCATCATTAACCGGAGGTCACTAGAGACGATGCTGGAGATACTGGACACCGTGGAACCCTTGAGATGGGCACATCGTCAACGCCCCAACATACAATGGGTCGTAGAGAATGTCACCAATGCCACGTTCTTCCTTACCAAGCTGACCGACCACCGCCATCGGTTGAATGCGTCACCCGCGCACTGATGAATACCATAAGATGCCGCACATAGTCTCTATGTCTACATGCTGATCGTTGACTTGAGCTCAGTAAACACTTGTACATAATGTGACGGTGCGTTAAATAATAAAACATGGTGTTTGATATTTCAATTTGTTTTGCTGTGAATATACTAAACATACCCAAGGCGGCTCCCCCAGCCTGGGTATGATGTAACATTGGGGATAATAAACTGTATGAACATTGCTGAACTTGTTGTTATTCACATCACCCCATTGACTTGATAGGCAGATCCCAATAAGCCCGGGGACCGATGTTAGCCCTTTTGGCTAGAGGTGATAGGGGTTTTCCCCTAGTTTAGAACTGATTGTGCTAAAAATAGATCAACAGCTAGCTTGCTATAAAAAGGAAACGGCCTGGCCGTTTCATCGGACACTCTGTCAACCACCAAGATGTTCACTTGTACTACGTGCTCGAAATCATTCACTCGCCGGCACGACTTGCGCCGCCATGAGGCTACCAAGCACGATGGAACCACCCGGTATAGCTGTACGATATGTAGGCCTACACTGTCGTTTCAGCGCCCAGATCATTTACAGCGCCATGAACGTTCAATTCATGGGCCATCCAAGCGTCGATGCGAAGAATGTGGTCAACTCTTCAAATGACCCAGTCAGTTAAAACGGCATGAGCGTTTGATTCATGGTGCATCACCACGGCATGAGGGACAACTTTCCACTAAAGAGGTACCCAGGAGGGACAGATCCACTGAAGATGAACCCGGGAAGGAGAATGCCACTGGTGATGCGATCACGGAGAGCCCGCCTATACCCACAGCTCAGAAGAGCCTAGATATCCAGCCGGTCCCTAGCATCACTGTTTCCAGTCATACACCTGACAACAACGAACATTTTCTGGAAGATGCGGTGGATGTTTCCAGCGATCTCTTACCCGAAGATTATCCAGTGAGTGAGATGTATCGACGCCATTGGTCCATGATCCGACACTGCTTCCACCGTCATCGCTCTATATTGGACTTGTACAATTTCCGACTGACCGACCTCGCCCGTCTACGCAGCTACGTGGAAGCCATCTTCAATGACCAACCTACGTCCTTCGCATTAAATGTAGCATTTGGGTACATCTTATGCCATAAGATGACGCGCGAATTGTGCTATTTCTATTCCAGTGCCATCAACCCAGTGTACGACCATCCTTTCACAATCACCAATCGGGCGTCGCTAAAGACGATGCTGACCCAACTGGACACTGTGGATCCCTTAGAATGGGCCTATGAACAGCGTCCCAACACCAAGTGGATAGTGGAGAGGGTCACCAATGTTACGTTCTTCGTGGTTAAACTGACCCACCACCCCATCGGATGAAAGTATTCACCCATGCACTGATAGATACTCAGAATGCGCAAACAACTATCTGAGGATATGTTTCCTCAACGGTATCCTGGCCTGTCCGATGACGATTAGAACAAGCGGTTCAGAGCGAACATGGCCGAAGATGGAACTTTCTGAAATGGCGACTTCTGATTGGACAAGAGTAGCCGAGAATACATCTAACGGACAGGAACGAATATGACAGACGCAAATGGTGGCCTCTGATTGGACAAGAATATTCTTGAATTGTAAATATACCCAACGCGGCTCCCCCCAACGTGGGTATGATGTAACATTGGGGAGAATAAACTATATGAAAAAAAACTTCTTGTTGTTGTTGTTCTCTTATGTGTGATCATTGTTGTTGTTGCTGTTGTTGTTCTGTCCGGTCTATATCATGGTGTTAAGTTGTAACGACGGGCGTCGACTGGCGTCACTGCATTTCGAAGAATTAGTGACAATTCCATGGAATATCAGAGCTTCTGAGCTATTTCACCTGGGCGTTGAAGCATTAAGAATGGCGTTGGTGGGCGTTGCTACAAGATGACACCTCACACGACGCATTCGCACCGCGGATGGTCCATCTCTACATCAAATACCATCCTTCACTGCCCCAAAATGCTCACTTTCGCTACTACTCGTACTGATGACGCCACCAATGACGTCACAGATGCTGTGGATATCCCTCAACTCGGAATGTACACCCCGAGAGCTACAACATGACACCTCTCAGGACGCATTCGGACCAAGGATGGTTCCTCTCTACTCCGAATACCTTCCTTCACTGCCACAAAATGTCCACTTTCGCTACTACTCCTACTGATGACGTCAACAATGACGTCACAGATGCTTCGGACATGCCTCAACTCGGAATGTACACCTCGAGAGCTACAAAATGACACCTCACACGACGCATTCGGACTAAGGATAGTCCCTATCTACACCAAACTCACCCCACGCACCCACAAAATGTCCACTTTCGCTACTACTCGTACCGATGACGTCATCAATGACGTCACAGATGACGCGGACATCCCTCAAATCGGAATGTACACCCCGAGAACTACAAGATGACACCTTGCAGGACGCATTCGAACCGTGAATAGCCCATCTCGACCCCAAATACCTTCATGTACTGCCCGAAAATGTCAACTTTCGCTACTACTCGTACCGATGACGTCACAGATGACGTCACAGCTGACGCGGACATCCCTCAAATCGGAATGAACACCCCGAGAGCAACAAAATGACACCTCACACGATGCATTCGGACCAAGGATGGTCCCTCTCTACCCAACACCTTCATGTACTGCCCCAAAATGGCCACTTTACTTACTACAACCAACTGCGCATGCGCAGATTGACGCGATTTGCATTCAAAAACACGCCATTCTGACTCTACCCCACACAAGCTTCACTTTGACACCCTCCACGACTCATTCGAACCAAGGATGGTGCCTCTCTACCCCAAACACACCGCTACATAGCACCCAAAATGTCCCCTTTCGCTACTACTCGTACTGATGACGTCACTGATGATGTCACAGATGACGCGGACATCCCTTAAATCGGAATGTACACCCCGAGAGCTACAAGATGACACCTTCCAGGACGCATTCGAACCGTGGATAGCCCATCTCGACCCCAAATACCTTCACGTACTGCCCAAAAATGGCCACTTTCGCTACTACTCGTACCGATGACGTCACCGATGACGTCACAGATGACGCGAACATCCCTCAAATCGGAATGTACACCCCGAGAACTACCAGATGACACCTTCCACGACGCATTCGAACCGTGAATAGCCCATCTCGACCCCAAATACCTTCCTTCACTGCCCCAAAATGGCCGCTTTACTTACTACAACCAACTGCGCATGCGCAGATTAACGCGACATGCATTCAAAAACACACCATTCTGACTCTACCCCACACAAGCTTCACTTTGACACCTCACATGACCCATTCGAACCGTGATTAGCTCATCTCTAACCCAAACACACCCCTACATAGCACCCAAAATGCCTGTTTTCTATACTACGGCCAGACTGCGCATGCGTAGACTATTGAACACGGACGAACCATTAGTGTAGTCAAGTGCTCCTCCACGAGAGCTTCAAAATAAGACCTCACTCGACCCATTGGACCATGAGTGGCCCACCTAGACTCCAACATGTCCACCCCGTGTGGGCCTATACACCCATAGCCATGCAGTATAGGCCTATGGGCCTACCCAGGCCTCGGTGACTTTTTCAAAAATTTCACCGATTCGCTCCGCAACACTTCCTATCGTGTTCTAAATGACGAGACGAGTAAAACGAGACCCCACAACCCTACCGCAAATGTATAGAAGTGGGTTTCCCAGTAGGATAAACATTGAACCTATACCCCAGTATGGGTCTATATGGGGCTCGGTGACTTTTTTCAAAAATTTCACCGATTCGCACGGGGACACTTCCTATCATGTTCTAAATGACGAGACGAGTAAAACGAGACCCCACAACCCTACCGCAAATGTATAGAAGTACGTTTCCCAGGATGGTCCTATACCTCCCATACCCCATATAGGCATTTTGCCGTAATTTAGGATAAAGTCCGTATTCCGTATTTTTTCAGGAAAATTTTTACATACATCCACCCTGGAACTAGGGGAAGATAACTCTGTTGATAGACAAGCCCCGTTAAGCCCGGCGACCTATATACCCCTCATACCCCATATAGGCATTTTCCCAGGTTTTTCGATAAAGTCCGTGTTCCGTATTTTTCTTTTCAGGAAAAATTTTACATGCACCCACCCAGCCATCAAATACCCCTTCATGAATGCTTCAATTTGATACCTCACTCCACCCCATCGGGCCACTAGGGGCTCTCCTAGCTCCAAAAAGGTTATTTTCATACCCTTCGGCCACCGCGCATGCGCAGAATCACCCTAATTCAACCCCACACCCAGTCCATTAGATGCCTCTTCACGTAAGCTTCAATTTGATACCTCACTCGACCCCATTGGACCATTAGGGGCGCTGCTAGCTCCAAAAAGGCTATTTTCATACCCTTCGACCACCGCGCATGCGCACAATCACCCTAATTCAACCCCACCCCCAGTCCATCAGATGCCCCTTCACGAATGCTTCACTTTGATACCTCACTCGACCCCATTGAACCATTAGGGGCTCCCCTAGCTCCAAAACGTCTATTTCCATACCCTTGGGTCACCGCGCATGCGCAGAATGCCGATATTTCAACCCCACGCCCAGTCCATCAGATGCCCCTTCACGAATGCTTCACTTTGATACCTCATACGACTCCATTGGCCCATTAGGGGCTCCCCTAGCTCCAAAACCGCTATTTCCATACTCTTGGGCCACCGCGCATGCGCAGAATGCCGATATTTCAACCCCACACCCAGCCCATCAGATGCCCCTTCACGAATGCTTCACATCGATACCTCACTCGACCCCATTGGTCCATTAGGGGCTTCCCTAGCTCCAAAACGTCTATTTCCATACCCTTGGGCCTCCGCGCATGCGCAGAATGCCGATAGTTCAACCCCGCGCCCAGCCCATTAGATGCCCCTTCATGAATGCTTCACTTTGATACCTCACTCGACCCCATCGGTCCACTAGGGGCTCCCCTAGCTCCAAAAAGGCTATTTTCATACCCTTCGGCCACCGCGCATGCGCAGAAGGCCGATATTTCAACCCCACACCCAGTCCATTAGATGACCCTTCATGAATGCTTCACTTTGATACCTAACTCGACCCCATCGGTACACTAGGGGCTCCCCTAGCTTCAAAAAGGCTATTTTCATACCCTTCGGCCGCCGCGCATGCGCAGAATGACGATATTTCAACCCCACACCCAGCCCATTAGATGCTCCTTCACCTAACCTTCACGTTGATACCTCACTCGACCCCATCGGACCATTTTATCTAGGGACTACTTTTTCTCCGCGGAAGCTTTTTTCCGAGACCGAATCACCGCCAAAACCACGGCCAAACCGCATCACCGCGCATGAATACATTTTTTTTTTTTTTTTTTTTTTGCCGGAACTTTTTTTTTGCCCGAACATGCCCGAACATGCCCGAACATGATCATTGGCGGCCATCTTTTCCCACCTCCCACATGGCGGCCATCTTTTCCCACCTCCCACATGGCGGCCATCTTTTCCCACCTCCCACACATCACGCATGCGCACACCACCCAATACCGCCACAAAACCGCCACATTTTTTGTGCTGTGACGTCACAAACAGGTTCTGCGCATGCGCAGTGAGGCGCTATTTGTTCAATTCGGGTACTGTATACTACTGACACAGCGATTTTGTCTTTATGGCAAATTGGTAGCCATTTATGGGTAATTGTCAATACGAAAGCCAATTGTATACATGTCGTCAATCTAATCGGAGTGTGTTAATCAGAGTTGAACATTATAAATATTATAATAAATGGGTATGTTTTCCATCCTTGTCTCTTCTTAGAGCCTTAATGTCTGTCTTACCTCTCATGTATCACAGAGTATATTGCAGATAGACTACTAACGGAACAGGTGAACTAGTTCAACAACTGCGACACGGTTTCGAGCTTCAGAACACAGTACAGATTTCGCCACGAAGCTTGCATAGTTGTAGCCACAACTGTTCCTATCAATAATGCCTGCGGTTGATAGTCACAGGCGACGTGTATGGATCTTCGTGTGCTATAACCTGTACCGTATAAACGTTCATTTTGATACTCCTTACCGGTTATTTTCTGGAAACTAATTCCTTCTCCTCCACGCTTGTCGCTTTTATTAAAGTTCCCGGCACTGATGATTAGCTGTACACGCGCCGTTTTCACATCGACCCCGACCTCCCCCATATTACGGAAGACTCCCTATTGTGCATATTTCGGTCACTACGCATGCGCACTTGCACAATATGGCGTCTACCGTAATATGGTCGATGTGAAAACGGCGCGTGTACAGCTAATCACCATCGCCGGGAACTTTAATAAAAACGACAAGCGTGGAGGAGAAGGAATTAGCTTCCAGGAAATAACCGGTAAGGAGTATCAAAATGAACGTTTATATGGTACGGGTTATAGCACACGGAGATCCATACACGTCGCCTGTGACTATCAACCGCAGGCATTATTGACTGGCTAGCTTAGTAAGACAGGTGTACGTGCCAATAAAACTGGCTAATATATTCTTCCACGTCCATGATTTAGCTTCACCAAGAAATACGTGTAAATCCGAACACAATGTACTTTCAATATTTCAGAGCAATATCGCTGCAATTATCAGATGACAATTCAGCAAGCAAGACGAAGTAGATCGGTAACCAATTTCTCCTTTTGGTGGAAATAGAGCGCATAAATTGCGTGAAATAGGCTGGTCCTTGAGGTCGGTTACATTTAACAACCGATCGCGAAGACCACGATGATGAGAATAACTGCTAAACTTTCTAATACAACTGGAACGAGAGTAAATAAAACATTTCACTGCATATTCGTTCCATTGCTAACATGGTGGTAGAAAAGTTATGCGATTGTTCAAATGTGACCGAGACAAAATGGAAGAGCGACACTGCATGGCTCAAATCGGGTTACGTGTTATATTTCCAAGAAACTTTCATTTCATTCTTCAGTCTATTTGTCAGAACATTTTAAAACCACAACATGCCAACACTGCAGCATGTCTCACGCTTATCTTCTAATCCGCTGATTGTCTTTGTGTAAACTATTCATTCATTTAAGATTCCGTGTCTGACCTTTCATTTGGAGTAATTGTTTATTGTGTATTCAACTAAACTGTTATATCCTGTTTTACTGTCACACAAGCTGTGCTGTCGCGTCACTATATGTCATGCTGTATTATAGTTAGACTATATAAGATACGCAAATTGTGTTTATGATTAACCAATTAACCAATCAATCAATTTATGATTAACCAGAAACTCGGACAACCAGCTTCTGTCGGAACAAGTTGTGCGTACTTCCCAACTGGATTTCTTGTGTAGTTTTTAATTAAGTATATATCAGATCAGAAGACACACTTACGTGTAATAAAGAAGTTCCCATGCTTGCAGCTCTACATTGCGACTTATTTTAGGTTATTTCCTATTTTAAATAAGGTCTTGGAGTTGCGCCGGAAATTCAACTTCTAACATACGCATCAGAGAAAATGGTGCAAAGTGGTTATGGAATGCAATATTAAAGTCCATCGTTCGCCGATAATAGCAGGTAACTGTATTGTTGAGGGATATGACCCAGCCTTGCCGTGGTATTGGATGACAGATTGACAAGAAATAAGACTGACGGTTACTGTGAGAGAGTGAACTCATTGCGGCTTGAAATCAGCGGTATCCTCGGATATCGGAACCATTGTTATTTCTATGTGGCACTCTATTTAGGGCGATGAGTTCCACTGACATTTCAATCGATCTAATGGATAAACCGATTAATCGGCTGGTGACTTTCAATTCTGTACATAATCACTGTACTGAGCTTTCCGCTCCCTCGGGTTGCCTCCCTCTAATATAATGGCGGCACAGATAGTCATCATTTGACAAAATGTTCAAATGTTTATGTAACGGGACACACAATAGGCTCTCATTTGCAAATTGTCCGGTAATGAGTGAGTGAGTGAGTGAGTGAGTGAGCGAGTGAATCCATCCGAATCCTGTCTCCGGCAAAATAAGAAGCACCGTTGACATTAGAACCTTGATTTTTGGCATGAACGTGCATTAAGGGACTGTTACCAGCAAGTTCTGAGTATAAGGGAAGTGGGAAGAGGTGCCGACATACTGACAGAGCCACATGACTTCACAGTATAGCCTTCCGGTTAACCTATTCTAAAGCACATACCAAGAATCTAATGATTCGTGATATGTGTTGTATCTCAGGTATGGGTTTTTTGTACTTGTTCATGTGGCAACTTGAATGATATCACCACACGGCCCCTAGCACCGGCATAAGCGGTATTAGATACAAATCTAAAGCTATGATGGGAATCCGGCAAAATAAGTAGCGCTGTTGACATTAGAACCTTGATTTTTGGCATGAACGTGCATTAAGGCAACGGCATAAGCGGTATTAGATACAAATCTAGGGAGCTATGATGGAAATGTTCGGACAACTCGTATATTGGTAATTGGTGAGCTGTGTCGCTGTGACAACTCGTACACTGGGGATTGGTGAGCTGTATCCTCGTCAGATGAAAATGACGGCATTTAACACAAAAGACTATTCTGTAAGGCCCGATGTCGACCCAGCATCAACTTCCCACAAATGCCAACATATATCAAAGACCAAAAGGTCTGTACAGGGGGCGGGCCTCGGGGACGAAACGTCCACCAGCAGAATCTCGCCATATACAGGTAAAAATTACAACACACATAAAGGAAGTGGGAAGAGGTGCCGACAGATACTGACAGAGCCACATGGCTTCACAGTATAGCCTTTCGGTTAACCTATTCTAAAGCACATACCAAGAATCTAATGATTCGCGATATGTGTTGTATCCCAGGTACGCTTTTATTATACGTGCTGACCTACTGTACCTAGCTGACCTACTATTGATACCTTATTGTACCTAGCTGCCCTACTATTGATGAAAGTACTTAAGTGACCCATAAACCTTGAAATTGGTAAAAACATGTCCTAATGCCTATCAAGACCTACTTTATAGGTCCTGTGACGTTAGTCACACTGCCATGTTTATGTAATGGGATACACAATTATCATAGTGTCCAAGGCAACAACTACTATATGCATACTGAGAGACACCATCTGTGGAAATAGAGAGAGGGTATTAGGGTACCTTAGAAACCGCTGACTGGGATCAAATCACTTCAACCCGCGAAAGAAATACAGCCACGTGCACCGTTTGTCAAATTTTCATCTGCCTCATTTTCAGAAAATAACACCAATTGACATCAGGAAGCCTTTCCTAAAATTAAAGATACGTAATTTCAGAAATACAGAAGAAATGGAGTTATTAAAGATATAATGTATAACATCTAAATGACTGCATTCCTAATAATTAACGTCTAATTCCAGCCAAGCAGTTATGTTTTAAGATCAACATGCTCGCTGCCATGTATTCAGGCGAGCTTTGGATGTATCACAACCTAATGACGTAGAAACTAGCCTTGGAGCATTTTGATACTTTTATTACCTCCGTCGATCAAACGAAGGTCTAGGAGAGCAACGTGAAATCTCCCGCCATAAAATTGTCATATGGGGAACCCACGACTCATGTGATTTCCAATAGAGTTTGCCATGGTTTCCGACGAAATTATGAGGCCAAGTTTTTGGACACTTTTGAAGTAATGGGGAACCCGCATTGCAATGAATTTCAATGAGCCTTGCTTCTGTGATTCCGAGTACATCACTCGTCATTTCTATATATCGCAAGGTATTTGTCGGCTGATAACTTATATCGAAGTCACCCAAATAGTCCAAGTTGTTGTCGTTGCATATCAAATGACGGGAGGACATGCACGCACTGACTGGAAGACAACATCACAATCGACTATGCCCTGATTTTACTGATACTATTTCTTTCAGTTGATGATATCCACCAGCCTCGTTGTTTAAAAAAACCGTTATTCTAAACTTCGCTGATAAATTTTATTTCCTTGAGAAAGGGGGTGCTGGACTATTTATGTTGGCATTACTTTCTTGTGCATTTATCAGCAGCAAATTTATTGTTTGTCAAACCACATGTGTCCCTGTCCCAATTCCCGTTTCAAAGGTTCATCCCCCAGCAGCATACATGTCAATTAACATTTCAATACACTGAATTAAAAATTATTCTTGAACCTATCAAATTACCTTGCTTCACGATACCATTCTCAGTTTTACAGTCCATTTAAAATGAACCGAGAGAAAACAGTTGAATAATGGTTTGATTTTGCAGAAGCATCAACTTGATCTATCTGCGTGAGTCTGTAAACTTATTTAATAAAGCTGATAAATAATATATTGATATTAAATGTATACAATTGATTCCAACCTACAGGTCATGGATTCAGCACTTCTGATATCAGACGCAACAGTACTGTTACACAATGGATGTACTGGATGAACTGGAAAAACCAATAAGACTATCGGTTGAATTGGTTCAGCTGTGTCAGAAAGTTGTGGAATGACAGAGGTGGTGAAAATCAGAGCCAGTGATTGGCCACATAGTATTGTGCAACCCCCCCCCCCTCCTACTTTAGCTGCTGAAGATATTTCTAATTTGAGGACAATGTGCAATCATGCTAAATTTATTTTCATAACTTCATTTGTTTTCACAATAAGCAACATAATCGAGATTAGCAAGGGGGTTTTACAACATAACATAATAAGCATCATGGCTCTCCTTCAGTTTAGTGCAGACATATATACCCTTGAATATCTGTTAACATGATTCAATCATAATATTGTCTGTAATACATTGATGTTGACAAGGAATAAACATTATTATTTTATAGTATTATTAATTGTGTGTTGTTTATGATTAACATGAACTTTTTATTTGCTGGAATCCAGCCAGTTGTTCCATATGTGCAATATTCTCATCAGCCATCACCATTCAATATGAATGTGATACATGTACAGGTCCATGGTCATTACTACAGTATGGTGAAGGTCTGGTGACCTGTAGCACTAGTATACAAAATTATACCGAGCGCATTGAATCCTCATCACATGATAATGAGACAGATCAGAACGAAGTGTCGGTACAAACAGGTGTGTTTTGTAGAAGATTCTGTCAATGATGATGCTATACTGTACACATACAAAATATGAAGTGTTGATGTGCAGGGCACACATGGTCTCATTTCTGCCGCTAACGTGTTGATTTGGGTGGGGCGTCCTCTCAGGAGGAGGTGGGGTGGCAAGGGGCCAAATGGCACAAGCAGTATTCCAGGTTTCCCATCAATATACTCTATTCCATGCTCAATATTTCAAGCACGTGAAATCAGACAAAAATTATTTGCGGGGAATGTGACTTCCACATCCCTGGCTGGACATGCTAGTGGGGAATCCTCTATCCCAGGTTAATTATCATTAGTGAAGTTAACATCCAACAAATGCAAAATTGAGCTTGGCATCCAACATTATTCAGTGATGTATTCCCATACCATATTGCCTCGGCGGACCCTGTTGCCTCGACGAAGGTCTTTGCGCTCATCCAGCGCGGTAACAGAAAGACGTGTGAAGTCAAGGATTAACAATCAAATATTTATTTACAATACTAAAATCATATACAATTTAAGTAAGGTTAATACAACAAACAGTCCTTATTGACGCGCACAAATCACTCTTCTGTATAACGGTAATTCAACACTACTCAGTTGTATACAGTCCCAGTAAATGTTCAATATCCGATAGCCTTCAACAAACAGCATAGACTATGCAGCAGCCAACAGTCAATACACAGGAGTAAACAATCCAGCAGTCCGTAATTACAGGCAAAGGTAAAATCCAGATAGTAACACAGTATAACAGACGCACATAAAAACCAGTTTGAATTCCCTCCTGAATAACTGAGTGACACGCTATTTATACTCTATGGGGCAGTCCGGATCATTCTACAAATCAAGAAGCTCCTAGAATACACAGCATTGTCGCATCATCTGACATAGATACAATTCACAATAGCCTTCGAGAAAGCCCCAGATGGCTGACCCACATAACAGTACGTAAACAAGCTTACGTTGTATTCGAGAAACATCCACACTGTCTAATAATAGACTACAATACCATGACACTTCCGCTTCAAATGTGGAACTTTCTTGACAATTCAAAACATTAGTGCAAAAAAATCTATATTACAACAGCAAAAATGTTAACAAACATATGTACATTATATACGAGACAAACAATCAGTAATCAAATTGTCCGTGCTCTTAATATGTCTGATTTCAATATTGTATTCTTGTAACACCAAACTCCATCTCAACAATCTTTGATTTTTGTTTTTCATCTTACTTACGGAAACAAATGGATTGTGATCACTGAATACAGTGATTGGCACTGATGAGGAAGTAACATCAACATCAAAATGTTGTAAAGCCAATATCATTGCCAAATACTCTTCCTCAATTGTAGAATAACATATTGGCTGATCTACACCATGTATATGTTCTTGTAACAAAACGGCAGCAGCAGCAACCTCACTAGCATCTACAGACAGTTTAAAACGTGAATCAAAATCTGGCGCGCTCGTGAGTATGGCTTTCAGGTTTTCAAAAGCTGATTCACATTCATCGGTCCAAACAAAACTTGCTCTTTTTCTTAAGAGTTGAGTTAAAGGCTCAGTAATATATGAAAAATTTGGACAAAATTTTCTGTAGTAACCAGCTATATCCAAGAAACGCATCAGTTGTCTCTTACATGTTGGTCCTGGAAATAGCGAGATAGCACTAACCTTAGCATCTACAGGCTTTACCTGACCATGACCTACAACATGACCCAAGAATGTCACACATGCATGTCCAAATTCACTTTTTCCAAGGTTGACTGTCAGCTTGGCGTCACTTAGTCGATTGAACAGTGCGCGAATTCTCTGTAGATGACCTTCCCGTGTATTGCTGTAGACAATGACGTCATCAGTGTAAGTCTCACATCCTTCCAAACCAGAAGTCACACGGTTGATGAGACGCTGGAACGTGGCCGGAGAATATTTCATTCCAAATGGCATTACTTTGTACTGGAACAGATCCTCCGAAGTGACGAATGCTGATATCTCCTTCGCACGATCTGTCAGTGGAACTTGCCAAAATCCTTTCGGAAGACCAAACTTTGACAAACACTTAGCACTTCCCACTTGATCAGTGCAATCGTCAATGCGTGGAATAGGGAATGTGTCTGTTTTGGTCAATGGGTTCACCTTTCTGTAGTTAGTACACATCCTGTAACTGCCATCTGGCTTTGGAACGAGGATACAAGGTGAACTCCAGTTACTATTACTTGGTTCAATGAAGTCATTGTCCAATAAATACTGAATCTCTTTTTTCAGATAGTTTTGTTTAATGGGATTCAACCGATATGGGTACAGCTTCATTGGATTAGAATCTCCGACATTGACGTCATGTGAAATTTTATCAGTCCGAGTAGGAATATCAGAAAACAAATGTTCATATTGACTGAGCAGAGTTCGAAGTTCTTCCTGACGCGCTGGTTCAAGATGACAAAACTTGGAATCCAAATTAAGTAGAATGTCAGAGTTCTGTAATTTCGCCGCTGTCACGGGCTCTTCACAAATTTCATTATTATCAGGGTCAGAACTTACTACACTTACAGGGTGTAGAGTACTGTTAGCGCTATCTCTGTCTATGTGTAGCTTTAACATATTTACATGACATAACTGTTGTGTTTACGCCGAGCAGGAGTCTGAATTACATAATTAAGGTCACTTAATTTCTTTTCAATGACATAAGGACCATAATATCTAGATTTAAGTGGATTACCAGGAATAGGCAGAACAGCCAGTAACCTATCAACAGGTTTGAAACTTCGTTTAAGGGCATGTTTATCATAGGTTATTTTCATACATTTTTGTCCTGACTTTAAATTTGACATGGCCAAATCACATGCTTTAGTCAACCTAGTGCCAAAGTCCGACACATATTGTGAGAGACTACATGAGTCAAGATCATTGTCTAAGAACTTTTCCTTTAGCAGTTTAAGTCCTCTAACTGTATGACCAAAGACTAATTCAAATGGACTGAAGCCTAAATACTCTTGAACAGACTCTCTAATAGCAAATAATAACAAATGTATGCCTTCATCCCAGTCTTTCTCAGTGTCAAAACAATAAGTCCTAATCATGTTCTTTAATGTCTGGTGAAATCTTTCTAATGCGCCTTGGCTATATTGGAACAGTACGTTATTGATTGGTCTAAGCGAGAAAAAGTTGAACCTACAGTACTCGCTGATTGGCTGGACCTCACCAAGAGCAAGGTCGTTGAAACAATCCGTCATATTGACAGAAGTACTCTTCCCCAAGCAAAACAAGTTCTGAGAAACCTCAATTCTCAAGAAGTTCTAGCAAATCTCCAGAGTAAATTGGTCATAGTCCCAGCAGACAAAGCTCCGAATAATATAATATTCATATGTAAATATTACTATTGCCAGGTGCTGGTTAAAGAATTGAGTGTAGACATATCTTCATCACATATGTCTACTTACTCCCAAACTGCATTTACTCTGGAAGATTTATTTAACAATCACAAAAAGTTTCTCAGGGAAAGAGGTATTTGTCTTCCAACCAATCATAACGACATGCCAAAAATATACTGGAC
>JAVTVY010038637.1:0-17119 GCA_036873755.1 Hanleya hanleyi | reverse complement strand
AGGTCAAAGGTCCGTGTGACCTAAAAATCAGGAAATCATTAAAAATTACTAATTTTTTGTGAGTGGATTCAATAGGCGGAAATGAAGTGTCGCATACCAAGAATTAGGTCAAGGTCAAAGGTTAAAGGTCACTGTGACCCCAAAATCAGGAAATTATTAAAATAACATTTTTTTTGTGTCTAGATACATTAGGGGGACACGATGTCACATACCAAAATGTAGGTCAAGGTCAAAGGTTAAGGTCACTGTAACCCCAAAATCATGAAATTGTTAAAAATTATGATTTTTTGTGTCCATTGAGAAATTACGGGGAGACGGTTTGTCATGTACCAAAATTTAGGTCAAGGTCAATGGTCAAGGTCACTGTGACTCCAGAATCAAGAAATCTTTGAAAATTACTTCTTTTTTTGTGTCAGTAGATACATTAGGGGGACATGATGTATCACATACCAAAATGTAGGGCAAGGCCGAACTTCAAGGTGAATGTGACCCCTAAAATCATGAAAATCATAAAAATCATGATTTTTTTGTGTCCATTGATACATTGAGGGAAGACGATGGGTCGTGTACCAAAATATGGATTGGTACCAAACTTTGAGTACCGGTATTCCTTACTCGCATGGCAAAGAGCCATACATTTTGAGATCAATTTGTCAAAGGTCAAGGTCACAGTCCCCCAAAACTGAATCAAGTGCAGTTGACTATATTTGTTAGGTTGGAATATTCAGAGTTCTCTCCCCTACATGTATATGGTATTGTCCTGTGGAGTTGTCTCCCATATTTGAAACAGCTACATTTAGTTAAACTGTTGTGAAATAAAAACCATAGTTTACTAATTTAACGGGGAGAGGGGTCCTTTATGAACTTCATACCTGTTTATCAACTGAAGAACAAACGCTTACTTCATCACTTTCTTCTTCCTTCATGAAAAATTCTCTCGAATCCATTTGCAGGAAAACTATTTTCTGGTGTTTGACTATTGTCGATTTCAGTGTGGGATATGTGAGCTCTCAGCTCTTGCTTCAAGGTTAACTAGTTACCAAGAGTTGAGAGCTCATTTTAGTTTATCATTCAATATAAGATGTGATATATGTTACATTCTCAGAAGCACAAAATTGTAGACCCTTCTCTGGATTGCTAGCTACGTACCAATTTAAATCAAGGTTATTAAACAAACTTGAAATTTGGACCACTGTAATTCCAGATATACGGGCGTATATTGAAGCCCCTTGGGCTCTTGTTGAATTTGGTGCTAATGCTGTTATATGGAATAGGTCTTTGGATAATGGACCCAGCTATTCTTTAATGGACGACGGTTGAATTATGAATGACGGACCAGACGCTTGTGACTCTCCAATAACCGGCAACTTGAGACCATTTGAACATTATCTTTTTTCATGATTTCCGTCTACTTGGATGAAGTCGCGCTCAATATATAAATATAGAAATCTCATTGAGATATAAGAATATGCCATAGATAATGATTTAAGGAAGGGGAAGGGTGATGCTCTCGTTAGCACCAATGGAAACTGATGACCGATCACCTTTTTTGAAAGACTACTCCTCGCCGTCGGCACTTTACTTCACAACTATTGAGTGCTTTTGAAACGCTAGCCCTCAACGGGGACGCTTTATTTAAAAACTGTAGAGTGCTTTTCAAACACTAGCCTTCACCGTCACTACTACATCTCATAACTTTTGAGTGCTGGCAGTGATACGTGTATATCATAAGTTTCTTGGAAGCGGACATTTGAACGACTGCATACCGAACGTTGAATCTGGTACCCAGATTACTAATATGGGCTCGCGGTCACGAAACTCGATTATTTTGACAGCTTACGTTGGCGTGCTTTTGGGTTACATTCCATCTTTAGTGATAGCGATGAGAAACTTGAAAAATCAAATATCTAGCAGTTCACTTTCATCTTGTTAGATCGATGAAACGACAACGATGTCACGTGGAAGATTGGAATGTGCAATCAGACATGATTCAAGGATTGCTCAAACAAATCAGGACATTGGGAAACTGATTCAAGTCTTATCAGATATAATGGTACACTGTCAGTCTCATTATCTAGAGATATGGAACTTTTCTGCGGGAAGAAAAATTGAGTGACGCACGGTTTAATCTGTATGAGAGAAGCCACTCGCTTGAAAGAAATCATTTTGAAATGTGAGAGCTTTACTATTTCTCGACATTTTTTTAAACCGAGCTTCGGTTATGATTGAATAAATCTCATAGATATGTCTCAGAAAATGCATTTGTGTGAAATCTTTGTCTGAAGTGAGATTCGAAACCATATATAAGAATTCAAACTATCCAATTTGTGCTCCAAGTTTCTATATAACCGCATTTGATCCAATTCGCAATTGGGCCATTGACATTTTAGTTATGTCATTATAAAGTAATGCACCGTATACAAATGTCCACTTGCTTGCTTGTCTTCGTGATACCATTGGAGGTCACGGAGGTGAGTCGTGTAGGTGGACTGTAATGTATTGTCTGCTAGCTTGGCCCTGGGGTGTCAGTATTGCCTGACCTTAGGGTTGAGGGAGGGGGGATTGGCTTTATGTCACACTTGGGGTTGAGTTTAGTATGACAGTTTGATATTACTGGTCTCTAAGCTTGCACCTGGGGTGCCAGCATTGCCTGGCCCCGGGGGTTGGTTTGGTGACTAGTGTGCATTTTAATTTATATTTTAATGTTATGTGTTTATATCACATGTACTGGTCATTGGTCTGATTTGTTGAGCATGAAATTATTATACGTATATTTTTAACTTAATCATAGTATGATCATTGAAAGTCCTTCAAATAAGTATACATAATTATCGGCTTGTCAATTTTGACAAATAATTTGTGTATATGTTTATATCCCTTTCTTGGGTTCATATAGTATTTTATGGCCTTTTTAATCCTGATTTTATCAAAGGGTCGTTGGATTCTTAATTCCTGGTGTACATGCTCATTATACTATATTATTGCTTCCTCTTTTCTTTATCGCCTTCCTGTGGTTAAAAATCATATTGATTGCTTATATACATATATATCTATATATAAAATCATCGCAAAGTATTTAATATATTTATTATTCATATAAGCAAACTCAATGCACAGATAGTGGCGCACATACTTTTTACAAAGTGAGCGCCATCAAAATTCAAAATCTGTCTGTCGCAATTGGGCACGCCAATATCTATTCAAACATGTAGTTATTGTAGGAATTGCGTATATAAATATAGTAATATTGTGTATATGCAGTATTATAGTATTTAGAGAGTGGGGGTAATAATCATCTTTCATATATTTGTATCTAATAACGCACAAGCCGGTGAAAGAGGCCGTATGATGAGGTCATTCAAGATGTCCACACGAACACCTGCAATGGAGGCGTGACTTGGACACAAATCGTCACAGGGGTCACATTTGGTTCTTGTGATGTTTTTAGAAATATGCAGTAAGTACATTTTTTCTGTGGGGTCATATGACTTCTTGTCAGTACTCCGGCATCGTTTCCCACCACGCCTTAATGTTGCGTTTAATTTAGAGAGTGAGGAAACAAATGAATCTATGAGGATATCTAAGAGGCAAATTTGAGTAATTAATTTTTAAGTAAATTAATTTTTTCGATCGCTATCAAATAGCAGCTCGGACTGATAGTCGAGTACTGAGAAAGCTGATTTCAGAGCAAGAAAGATTCAGGATGTATCATTTCGCTGTATTGATGTGATTGAACTGACATATATTTAATTGCCAGATTCTTCCCGGCGATGGATGAAGACCGCTGTTCGAAATTGCGCAATTAAAGGCAAGACAGATTTAATTCTGGAAACATCATCCCACTATGGGTACAATGAATCAGTAAAACCACTTGTTACTGCGAATCTATCTCCTTAAGCTGTTTAAGAAATAATGAAATATATATGTGTTTATGGGGACAAATCGGTGCACTCTATTTTATTCTTGGACTTTGTTTGGATCCATGCGCGAAACATGAATTGTTTACAAAAATTATCAATCTTAAAAACTTACAATAAAATGGCCACAGCCGCACGAACCAAGTCTCCACTCAAGATCACAAACTACTCGCCATGATTCCATTGACAATACTGACCGATTGCAAAAGCGTCTGTATAATACATATCATTTAATTATTTATTTACTTAAAGTTAACATCAGTGTCAGAGGAATTAGTCCATATTGTTGCCGACCAGTATGTTGAATTTCCGTGGATCGTTGCAGATTCTGAGTCGACGCGATCTTCGACGCAAGATACAGGGATCATCTTCATTTGGAGGTCTTTAGAGTCTCAAAGAAAATTGGTCTAACCAGGTCACTGCTGCAATCAGTATGCTGCCATTGTATTGACGAAACTAAGTATGAAGTCGAGAAAACTGATCCATATGGGATCAAGTCAATTTTCGGAGCGCCAGTTAAAATTTATGTGAGTAAAATTATGATTGCTATATACGTTGTACACATTTCGCAATCATTAGGGATAGCAATAAATGCGTTTTTTCTTTTTCGAAAATGAATTTATGGCTATTGATCAATACGACAAAATGATCATGAGTGATGTTGCAGAACATGTCCAGGTTCATTCTAAGCAATTACGTCTGGTCCGTTTTTCGAGTCTTGATAACGGTGTGCGTCATTATCATTTAATGTGCCTCGCCTTTGTGACAACTTACTTAGGCGATATTGATATCGATAAATAATTCATCACTAATAAATGTATTGTCATGGATGACGGATCGGTCAATGCCGCCGAGAATACTAAAACAAATTGTACATCTATGTCATTTCTAAACGATATATTGAGTATAATTGATCACTGATTTCATACAGTGATGAGATTTACATGCATTCTCAGAACAATACTGTTTTCTAAATCTGGCGATGCCATGTGGAATCCATGTTCTCCTCCTCTTTCTCCTCTCGAATTCTTGTTCTTTAACTTTTAACATATCAATGTTTTTCTCTTAAATTTCGCCAGGTTACCTATATGCAATCACGCAGAAAATCGAGGTGAATAGGTCAAAACTCAAGCCGACCGTGCCCAGACATAAAACAATAAGAGAATCCGATGTGTCCTATAGAAAAACGGAGAACAGGACCATTGTGGCTTAAAACTCAGGAGACAAATGTATGAGTGGAAACAATAGTTGGAGATGATATGTCACGTTATAAAATGGAGACCTAAGGTCAGAAGTAAAAATCAGGAAATTACTGAAAACATTGTGATCAAAGTTCAGGAATACTCCAATATTAAATCACATGATTTCCTAATAATTCTATCAAACTTGAATCTCCAGTATGTATCAATAGGCTTATCTCAGGGAAAGAGGTATTTGTCTTACAACCAATCATAACGACATACCAAAAGTATATTGGACTCTCAAAATGTATAAATCACCATACACAGCTAGATTCATAGCTGGTTGTAGAAGCTGCACCACCAAGCTTCTTTCAACCCTATTGACGAGGGGCCTTCAGGAGGTAAAAGCATTTTGGGAAAGATATTGCGCCACTATTTCTAAAAACTCTAGCGTTGAATGTATGTGGATATTGAAAAACTCAAAATGTCTTACAGAAGAACTTGATGCTAAAGGTCACATACCTTACAGACATGTATCCTCTCTATACTACAATCCCTCGTCAAGACCTTATTGACCGTTTACGTTCATTAATAGTATCTGTGTTCAAGAAAACTGATCGTAGATATATTAATGTCGGAAGCCATAAAGCATTCTTTAGCTCTACTACATACAAGAGATATCATTCATGGGATGTTTCTTTGTTTATAGAGTTGCTTGCATTTCTCATTAAAAATATCTATGTGAAATTTGGCAACACAATATATCAGCAGCATATAGGTATTCCAATGGGTACTAATTGTGCACCCCTGTTGGCTGACCTGTATCTGTTCTCTTATGAATATGACTATATGCAGGCGCTTTCAAAAACCGATCCATTCAAAGCCCGTTCCTTCTCATTCACCAAACGCTATATAGACGATTTTCTCGCTGTGGATAATCGCTATATAAATGACGCAGTGAAGGATATATATCCACCTTCACTAGATTTGAAGGAAACTACAGATAGCCCTACAGGCACATCATATTTAGATCTATATCTCTATAAAAATGAAGCGAGCATTCTCTCTCGTCGACTTTATGACAAAAGAGATGATTACAGTTTCAACATGGTAAACTATCTCTTTCTGGACAGTAATATTCCAGTGGGACCTGCATATGGCGTATACATATAGCGCCTAGTAACATTTGCTAGATCCTGTGTTAAATGTAACGATTTTAATCAACATCACAAAACATTGTTGCAGAAACTTATAAAACAGGGCTATTCCACCAAGCGCCTCCACTCAAAATTTCTCAAATTTGGCGACAAATAAAATAAAATACGAGCGTAGCGTGCAAGATCTATGGCGTTACGTTTCGTAACTTGTGTCTAATTTCGCTTAACCCGGGGCTAGAGGCCGTATGAACCCATATACTTCAAGATCCTCATGGCGGTCATATGAACAGCCACAATCAAAGATTGACTGAGATACATCATTCTCTAGATGACGAATTTACAACGATTATTATGGATTAAGAATACTGATCAGCGATACGGATTTGATATTTTTGGAACATCATGATGTCTTGGCGGCATCACTGAAAACTGCGTCTCTCTTGCAGGAAACTAGCCTATGTTTATGTATACTATGATTGTCTTTTTGAATTTGGTGCTAATACTGTTATATGGAATATGGAATAGGTCTTTCGATTATGAACGCGGATATTCTTTAATGGACGACGGCTAAATTATGAATGACGGACTAGACGCTGGTAATTGCTATACTTCGAAGAAAGAAGCGGTTAACACTCTTTAAAGATGTAAAGATGAACAGGGCGTCAAAAAGGACGCCTAATGGCTGATGAGTATCGGTTCTGATGTTTGTTTATGCAAATATACATTCTGTTGGAAACGGTATTATTGAAAACTGTTGACCGCTTCTCTCTTGCAGGAAACTAACTTATGTTTATCTACACTATGTTTGTTGGGATTTCTTTGTTATTATTAAATTGGTGCTAATCCAGAATAGGTGATAGTACGGAATAGATCTTTGGATTAAAGACGCGGAAGTTCTTTAATGTACGACGGTTGAATTTTGAATGACGGACTAGACGCGTGTATTTGAAAGGGTGATGCGGTAATCCCTAAAATGGAGCTTCTATTGAGTTGAAAAAGATGAAATGGTTTTGGAGAGAGAAAGAATAAATTGGTCGTCAGCGGGATTTTTTAACCTGTAGGAAAAGATGTTTGTGGGCATGTAGTTTCAAGATGCGGGAAATATCAAACATAAATCTGGATGAAATCACAATGGCTGCGCCCTGTCTAACACGAAAAGATGACATCGCAACCTTGGGTTCCTTGGGAAGTTATTGCCTAATTATCGAGAAACACTAAGAATTAAGTCCAGAGCACAACTACTAAATATACCGTGAAAATAAAATTCAGAGTCAGTGGCTTCTCTTAACCTGACAGAACACAGAACATATATTTCCAATCCTTTCATCGCAGTTACCTTGCGAAAATCGGATACGTTCTCAAATTAATAAAATCGGCTGTTGCAAATATGATGGTGCAATAACGTCTTGTACACAAGATATCCAGTCGATTTGGTCAAATATTAAGCTGACTGGCTGTAGTGTCTCACACATGCTGTTTTGAAAATATTAATATCAAACATTAACTACTAACATGTGTTTTCCACATATCACTGGTTTGTGGCTTCGAATTTTACGTTTCAGCACTTCTGCAGCTCATGATCATCTGTCCCGAAATAATGAGCTTCTTTGGTTATCTGATCTGGCGATATGGGATCGAATTATATTATACCCAACTCAGCCATACGATGTATTTAAACGCTGTCCAGTGCAAATAAGTCCACGAGGGATCCATGTTTTTGAAGTGGCAAAACTGTGACCCAGTGAGCATTGCAATTTTTAATATCTAATGAAAAATCAATAACCGCCAGCGAATTATCGGATATATAATTGCTCTTTTCTGGCCTAATTTGGTAGTTCTGTTCCGGAGGGAATATTTGCTTGTCATCTTATTACGGGGAATTTCTACAGGCGATGAACGCATTCAAATTTGCCTGACACATTAACATTCCAAAGTGAGAGAGATTTTTGAGCTATGACCTAAGGGACATTGTCGCCATTAGCTTGTCTGTCTGTCTGTCTGTAGGTTAGTCTTTGCGTCCCAGATTTGTGTGATCGCCACATTTCTTGAAACCAGTATTTCCAAATTCATACCGCACATATGTTTGTCCAGCAGCCTGTTAACGTTGACCGACATTGGCATTCTCCACAATATCTGTTAAATAATTAAAGCTAGACCCTTTAATAATACGGTGACTTTTTTATTCAAACACGCTTCTGTCATTGTGGGTTTGCTATGAATAGGAAAGTTCACGTTTGGCAAGAAATTACCTTCTCGGCGTTAAGTATATCATGAAATATGGCAAAGATGTATTCGTTTGCTACTGGTGTCATCATCTCGATAAACTGTTTTGTCTGCGTGTGTCCAATTCAAGGGCAAGTGCTAACAATGATACAGAGTGATGTACGTGATGCTGAAGGTCAGTGAGACTTGTGGTTTATATGTCCTGTATAAGCACCAATGAAAATATAAGTAGAACTACCTGAAAATATAATTCAACGAAATATATGGAAATATACCGTATTTTTTCAGTATCCCAAAGCTGTCCTCGGAACATTTCCGCGAAATCCGTTTAACCAGCTATGGCGGATGTAGCCCAAAAATAAATGTTACCGCTCTTCGAGAAATCTTCAATTCCATATATTTCATATTTTCATGCAATGTCCACCATATATATACCAAAAAAGGAAAGATATTGAATTGCATATCGTTAGATCTTTTTAGACAGCCGTCGATAACGTAAGCCGTAACGTAATTGGGCATGCGATAGAACATGACACCGACGACTCTTGACCAAAAGGAAAGCCACGTTAGCCTGTGATTTGAATAATCCTTTTAAGAAGCTCCCGACACTAAAGAGACTGGCTTCGAAAACCTTACCGGTACGGTTTCTCGTCATTTAATTTGGCCGATGGTTGGTGACGGCCATTGATTTGCAGCTAGCCCTGTGCCTATATCATTGTCTGGGTACAATTCAACAAACGTGTAAATGCACGTACGTACGTTTAATGACCAAGCTCATCTGGGATCCAGGGTTTATAATATGTAACTTAGCAGATTGCATATGAAGGATGGTATTCGAGGGTAATTTGATGTTACGAACTGGAATCTGTTGACTGATTCTGGCTTTGGAAAACCGATGCCAGTGTCTTAAGTTAGTGTACGATGAAATCAGAAGAGCATACTACCCAATGCGTACAATGTTTTAAGGCGTCAAGAATGTACCCTCAATAGAGCCACGATTATATATTCGTTGCAAAAGGACCACAAGAGAGCATGAAAGCTCTATCTACCTGGATAACTTCGACGCCGAGCTGACTGAGAAGTAATTAACCAATGAAGTACGTTTCTCTCTCAGTGGGTTAGTTGCTTAACACTTCCTTATTAATAGACCATGCACGTTTGATGAGAATTTGCTGCTGGGATAATTATATTAATGAAGATGGCTTTCAAATGAAGATATTAATTCGAGTCAATGTGTGACGTTCGAGCGATCAGAAAACGTCTATCTTTGCGGTGTACACGAGACTTGAGGCGGCCTGGTCTCAGGCCCCTGTGACAAATTGTCAGGCTGATGTGAACGCAGTCTCGTATGACTGGAATTGGCCAACGAGGAAGGTCCGATTCAACCTGTCACCTTGTCTGGATCGAGGAGGTAGGATGGGGGGACCTGTAGAAACAACCAAGGCAATAATAAAGTAATAATATTGTATTCTGCAATGTACACAGCTCTGTACGCGCACAATACCTGTAATAAAGATCCCTACTCTAGAGGTAGTTATCGTTAAGTGTTATCTTTATCTTAAAGAGAAAGATTAATAATATAAAATATATACATGAGACCCTATCTATGACGCGTCACGGCCCAGTCTCGTCCAGACTGGCTCCCGTCGTGGTATGGTACGGCGTCTCTGGTTCCTCTCCGGTCGTAGGCGTAGCCCCGGTCTGTATGGAACGTCTACCGTGTCTAAGGTTACACGGCCCAGTTCATCTAAGCGTTATTAATCGTCTCTGGAATCCTCTCCGTATCACTGCCTCTCCTAGCAGTAGCCCTTCGGTGGCGTCGGTCCGTACAGCACACCACAGCGTCTTCGGCGGCAGCCCCTTTCGGCTCGGCACTTCTCTGTTATCGGCGGCCCGAATTCGGCGACCCGAACATCGGCTCGGCAGACTTCACGTCTTCGGCTCGGCCCGAGTTCGGCGACCCGTCTTCGCCTCGGCAGATTTCACGTCTTCGGCTCGGCCCGATTTCGGCGACCCGTCTTCGGCTCGGCAGACTTCACGTCTTCGGCTCGGCCCGATTTCGGCGGCCCGATTTCGGCCCTCACGGCGTTGATCCAAGAACGAGTTAATAGGCTCAGATTGTCTGCATATATATGTGGTAATAATGCCCTGGTCTCGGGGGTTTATTATTACCTTACAGTGTAATGTCAATTAATATCAATGATTTGTAATAGAATTCAGAGTCTTGCGGCAAAGCATAATTCGAGCCCTGCGACAGTGTAAATATGTACACTGGATGTAAGCTTGTGTTATCAGTTACTCCTAGCCGAGGCCTGTAGGTAACTGGTGTAGGTGACTGTGATTAGATCTATTCCGTGCCTAAGGCCGACGATCTTGTATGTAAGCAAGTATGTGTTATTGATCGCATCTAGCCGAAGCCTGTATACGACCCGTGGGGGCAAGGTGAGTGAGTGAATTAGACGTACGCAATTCTCGGTCGTAACCTCGAACGCTAGTCTGTGTTGAAGTGCGAGCTAGTGTGAGCTGTATGTACAGATCTCGTCCCGAAGGCCGATGATCTGGTGTCTGTGTGTGAGTAAGTATTTGTAATCATGTAAAATACATAGCCAACGCTAGCGGTGATAATTCGCTATTAACCGAGGACTGCGGCAAAGTACTTCGGCCCGGTGCTCAGGTAGAGGACTACACTGAACCTGTTCCTATGTACGAATACCACAGGCTAATAAACAGTTAATTACCTATTGCCGAAGCAAAACGTTAGCCGCGGACAAAATACCAGACTTTAATGTTTAATACATACTGAATGGCATTTGTATGAAAATAGGCTGCAGGTGTGGGATATTTGGTACTCTGTATTTCCCGTAGATATCGTTCGCACGGTACAGTTAGAAGTTAGACTTTAATGCGCCATGCATGCTGAATAACAACTACTGTAGACGTACGAACCACTGTGGACTTCTCGTCCTCGGATACTGTGCGTGTTAGTATCTATTATTCCTAAGCTATGGCTCGGCTCTCGGCTTTCCAACCCAGTTCGGTGCTATTTCGGCAATCAATCGGCACTTTCGGCCCTTTCGGCGCATTTGCGGCGATCCTGTCTCTGTGCTCTCCCGCACGATACTTACTGGCCGAATGTCTATGACAGAATCCCGAACGTCCATTCTCTACGTCTTATATAGGCTCTGGCTCCCAGAATCCTTTGCGCGCCCAAACATGGCAGCGCCCATAAAACGAAAGTGTAGACCCAGGCGGTGTTGGATTTCGTGTCAGATCAACAGAGTTCGACTTCTCTCGCCCGGTTTCGATGCAAGATGCGTGTCAGGGATATTTACACGTCCCTCGCTGCAAGTTTCAGCGCACAGTTAATACAGGTAAGTCGAGTATCCACCATTATCGGTCCATTCACAATGCTATTTAGAATGTCCGCATAGAACGAAAATAACATTCTGCAGGTCACGGGCATTTTCGTCACACTACCCACGCCTTCGAAAACACGACGCCCTCGTCGTGGAGCTCGGCACAGCTACCAATCACAGGTGAGTAGAATTAACACGCAGCCTTTTATCCGAATGTGTAGATAGTCCACAGTATAATAACAAAGGCTTAAATACGGTAGAATTACATCAGACATTCCTCCCAGCGGTCTGCTGGGTCGTCACTGAAGGAGGAGACATCAGGTCCCTGCTTCACGGCACTGACCAAACACTGCCGAATTACATTAATCCCGATAACGCGCGGGGCGTCTAATCACTCGACCTCGGGTCGTCCGCCGCCGTTCTGTCTCGGCCTCGGCCGGGGGTAAAGCTTCCATCTCGAGATCCAATGGTGATGCAAACTGCAAATCAACCTCGAAATCGGCAAATCTCCGCGGTCGCCGTATCTCACGCCCGCCCCGGGTCAATCGAGGTCGCCGGTCAACAGTCGGCGTTCTGACGACAGTCGATGGTTCCATGGGGTAAGGAAAGATAGCCCCATGTCCGACGCTATCATCTGATTCTACATTTCCATCGTCGCCAGACGTTTCTTCTGACTCACTGGTGGACATCTCACGAGCATAGAAAGGCTTCAGCTTGTCATGGTGAACAACCCGGAAATCTCCGTCCTCATCTGCAATGCGGTAGGTCACGTCCGTGAGAGCTTCCTTTATCACGTATGGTCCTGCCCAGCGGTCTCGTAGTTTTCGATTCTCTCCTCGTCTGGGAGAAGAAATGTACAGGTAAACCTGATCTCCAGGTTTATACTTTTGCGGAAAGGCCTTGCCATCATATACCCTCTTCTGGCGCCGCAGGCTCTTCCCAGTCACTTCTCGGGCGTTACGATGAATCTCGTCCATCTCATCCCGTAGTTCTCCTACCCACTCCGTAGGTTCCACTTGCTGACGTGGAGGAGCTCCCAGTACCAAGTGAGACGGCAGAGAGACTTCTCTCCCGAACACCATCATATTCGGCGAGAACCCTGTCGTCTCATGGGCTGTAGCACGATAGGACATCACTACAAGCGGTATATGCAAGTCCCAGTCGCTTGGATGACGGTCAACACTGGCATGTAGCATTTGGGCTAATGTTCTGTTGAACCGCTCAATCATGCCATTCGATTGGGGGTGGTATGGCGTCGTCCTTGTCTTCCTCATCCCCAAAATTCGGCACATCCCTTTGAAGACACGGCTCTCAAACTGGCGGCCTTGGGCTGAATGGATCGCCATCGGAACACCGAACTTGGTCACATAGTGTTCCACCACAGCCTGTGCAACAGTAGGAGCTTCTTGGTTGGGCATGGCAACGGCTTCGACCCAACGGGTAAAATAGTCTCCGATGACCGCAATATACTGGTTTCCACTGCCCGTCTCTGGCATTGGCCCAAGGATGTCAACTGCGATCCTTTCTCCCGGACAAGCAGTCATCTGTCCACTGTGTGGTCCTCGCGGTTTGCGTCCAGCCTGCTTTCTTCTGTTACATACATCGCAGCTTCGGCACCATTGGCGTATGTCCGTCTGCAGGCCAGGCCAGGTATAGGCCTGCCTCACCTTCGCTAAAGTCTTCTTTACTCCGAGATGTCCACCGGTGGGACCGTCGTGGCACTCTCTTAACACTTTACGGCGCAAGGAACGAGGTACAACCAGCAGTCGTCGCTTGACATTACCACGGTCATCCACCCAACGTCTAACCAGCAGCGAATCGCAAATCTCCAACATATCGAAGGCACCCCACAGGCTCTTCGTGACGAGTCCGTTTGGACTGACGTCTTCTCGGTTTGGTCGGCTACCTTGCCGCACCCAGTCGAGAACAGGTTGTAGGTCGGGATCTTCGGCCTGGGCTCGGCCGAACCCTTCGGTTGGCGACACCATCTCAATCACACGGGCGGCTGCCTGAACGTCATCGCTGCTTGATCGACCACACTGTTTGCATGGGATACGAGTGCGTCGGCGTTACCATGTTTCCGACCCGGCCGATGCTCGATGTTGAAATCGTAGACGCCAAGGGCCTGAATCCAACGGGCCAGCTGTCCCTCCGGTTCCTTGAACCGCATGAGCCATCTCAGCGAGGCGTGATCGGTGCGAAGCAGGAACTTCCGCCCAAACAAGTAGTGTCGAAAGCATTTGACGAAATGCACAACAGCCAGCAGTTCTCTTCTCGTCACACAGTAGGCTCGTTCGGCCTTCGACAACACGCGGCTGGCGTATGCCACGATCTTCTCTTCTCCATCTATCACCTGTAACAATACGGCACCGATGCCATAGTTACTTGCGTCCGTGTCCAAAATGAAAGGGAGTCTGAAGTCTGGCATAGCAAGCACAGGAGCGGTTGTCAGCTTGTCTTTCAGGGTGTCGAAGGCTTGCTGCGCTGTGTTGTCCCATATGAAGACTGTCTTCTTTTCAGTTAACTTATGCAGCGGCGCTGCAATGGTGGCAAAGTCCCGGATGAAACGTCGATAGTAGCTGCAGAGGCCCAGGAAGCTCCAAACCTCGGTCTGCGAAACGGGTGGAGGCCAGTCTCGTACAGCACGGATCTTCTGTGGGTCCGTTCCAATCCCATTCTGTGATACCACGTGGCCTAGATACAGGACTTGTCGTGCCCCTATGACGCACTTGGACGGCTTGAGCTTAAGACCATGCTGTTTTAACCTCTCGAAGACCCCACCAAGACGCTGAATCATCTCGTCAAACGTTCGTCCAAAAACGATGATATCGTCAAGGTAGACGAGACACGTATCAAAATGGAGTCCTGCTAGGATGGCCTCCATTAGCCGCTCAAAGGTCCCAGGCGCATTGCACAGCCCGAACGGCATAACTCGGAACTGGTACAGACCTTTCCTGGTTGCAAAGGCTGTCTTGCATCTATCTTCGGGGGACACTTCGACTTGCCAGTACCCTGACATTAAGTCAAGGGTACTCCACCAACTTGCACCTGCTAAAGAATCCAGAGAGTCGTCGATCCTCGGCAACGGGTAAGCATCCTTCTCTGTGATCTTGTTCAAAGCACGGCAGTCAACGCAGAAGCGCATTTTCCCGTCCTTCTTTTTCACCAGAACTACCGGCGCTGACCACGGTCCACTGGATGGCTCGACCACTCCCCGTTGTAACATGTCTTCAACTTGCTCATCAATCATTTCACGGGCGTGAATCGGCGGTCGCCTCGGCGGAATGCGGATGGGTGGGGCACTTCCAGTCTTTATGTGATGTTGTACCTTCGTCGTTCGACCTAGATCAGTATCGTCCTTAGCGAACAGGTCAGTATATCGGGTGACCAAATCTTCTACAGCCAGGGCTTGATCTGTCTCTAGGCCTTCGCTGGATCGTCGAACCAGATCTGTAAGGTGGTCTGGACATGCGCTGGTCGGCACGGCGGGCCTCTGTCTACTAGGTTTCGCACGGCTCGGCTTCGACGCTTCGGCCGCACTCGAAACTTGGTCTTCCACTACTTCTACTTCACCCATACGACCGCACAGCGTCCCGGCCTGGACTACAGTCGGATCTGAAGACAAGTTGAGAAACCTCAGGGTGACTTCGCAGTCACGGTCAACCTCTGTGAGGACCCTGGCCACCATGGCTCCTGTCTTCTGGGTAAACTCCGGTTCGTTTTCCATCATCCCTACCTCGCCTGGTAGGCCCCCACGAACTTTTCCTGTTACAACGGCTCCAGCTCCAGCAGGAATAGTCACAGTCTCGGTCACGGCTACACGGTAACAGCCTGTGCTCTCCACGACCTCGCATTGGATGTAGCGGCCACCGTACTTGATCCTGTGGCGCTCCGTGTCGATCTTGGTACAGTGGGTGCTGAGAAAGTCGTACCCTAGAAGAGCGTCCACTGTTAGATCTCCGACTATCATCTTCTGTGTTCGTGTGGTACCGTCTATAGTGATTTTAAAATCAGCTTCACCTTTCAGGGGCATCAGCGTACCGTCAGCCATTCGAATACTAGCATAAGACGGGCTCCTCAGGGCTGGTTTGAGCCGCGGACTCAGCTGCTGGTATACTTTCTCGCTCAGGAGGGAAATCGACGCCCCCATGTCAACACAACACCACATCTTCACTGGTCCGATCTTGGCAGGCAAATAAAGTCCAGCTTCCCCGGAAGTATTAACTTTGGGAGGATTCTTGGGCGATCTCGGCGGTTTAGAGTCATCTGTTCTGGACGAATCTGGACAGTCCGCCCGGTAAGGACCCTTTCTGAAGACACGACCAGCAAGCATTACTTCGTTCCCGATCTCCATACGTCCGTTGTTGACCTCTGGTGTATCTCGGTGGTTGTCGCCGTGGTTGAGGCTGAGACTTTCGCATTATTTCTTCCATCAATTCTTTGATCTGTTTTCTCAGCCGAGCTTCCGATTCTTCGTCATCCTCGGAGGTTGCAGCTATTCCCTCATCTTTACTAGGAACCGTGGACTTCGCGGTTGCCCAAGTCTTACGGCGTTGCGAGGACTTGAATGCTTCTACTTCTACAGCAGAGTGTACAGCTGCATCTGAGGTCTTCGGCCGCGTCTGCCATACAAGAAATCTAAGCTCGTCTCCAATAGCCTCCAAAAACTGATCCTTTGCCAAGGTATCCTGTACGTCATCCCCGGCATCGGGATATGTCTGTTGTGCAAGCCGAAGTAATGCCTGAGCTAGGCCCGGAAGATCTTCTGACTTCTCTCGGTATCTGGATTTTAACTGCGTTTTATACAAATCTAGTTGATTCAGCGGGGCAAAACGCTTCTCCAAGGCATCCCTCAATCGTCCATAGTCAGCGCTCCCTGGCTCTGATTTCAAGCTGGCTAAAAGTTGCTGAGCAGATCCTCGAAGAGCGACGGCCAGATATTGACCCCGTCCGTTGATAGCAGCACAGTGATCGAAATGGGAGAGATAATCCCGTAATGGCGTTGTCCCATCATAGGTAGCTGCCTTTGCCGCCGTCAACATCGGTCGCCTCACCTCAATCGCAGGGGTCGAGGTTTGTAATGGCTGCCTCCAGCTCATGGGATCATCTCGTCCTCTCCTCGGCGGCGGCGGCGTCTGATCGCAACCCTGCTGCGACCCGGGCGTACATTCGGTGCGGCGATAATCACCAACCATTTCGGCAGTTCCACAACTCGCATTCAGCTCTGCGGCGTCGTTTTCAGTGTCCGGTCGTCTGATTGCCTCTCTTTCCCGCATCTGGCCGTC